>MU692983.1:91754-140240 GCA_026770625.1 Nicotiana glauca
GGGTTTTGATACAGTTACCCACAAAAACAAAACTATTTATCCTTGTCTACCCATTTATTTTTCTACGCATAAACTAATTACATATCCTACCCATAGTAATTTTTGTAGGGAATTTTTTCTTTATTCTCCAGTTCATTTTTATTTTTATGCTTCTTTTCTTCTTCTTTTTCTTTTTTCCTTTTCTAACTTTATTTAATTTTTTTTATATTGCTTTTCTCTTCATAATCTAATTTTATTTACCGTTTTTACTATTTTTTATTATTATGTTTTTGTACAATAAAAAATATTATTGATATAATAAATATTTTGTCATATTTTTTTTTAATATAACTAGTAAAATATACCTTTTATTTTATTTTTCTTTCTCATATTTTAAATTTAATTATTAAACTGAAATAATATCAGTTGTCACTTGATCTAATATTCTAAATATCACATTGACTGCTGTCGAGTATCATAAATTACATAATCAGATTCTAAGAATCAACACGTGATAGCCATGCAAACATTGATTTCCTTCCCTATAAATATCAGTACACACTCTACCATTAGCAGTAATACAACCAGTTATAGAGCAAGAAAACATAATCTACGGCAACCAAATCTCCATATATACTCGTTAGAACAAAAATAATAATAAAATATTTAAAAATAGAACAAAAGTATAAGTAGCGAAAAAGACTTCTAGTACCATGTGATACCAATATGGTATATATGTATACCAACAGAGCATATGATTTCTCTAGAATATTGCTACAACTATCTGCGACTATACTACTCTACCAAAACATTAAAGGACCCAATAAAAGTATGAGAAAATTACATGCTCGTATTGCAAGCTAAATATTTACAAAATAACTTGTTCATGGGTATATAGTTGTATGGGGTCGTTCCAACAATTGCCTATAACTATAAAAACTATTAATACACATAATTTATGTCCATCGGCACACAAAAATTCCAGCATTATTGCAACTCATGTTGATATAAATAATTTCATAATACAATTCACTTAAAATGCAGCTAAAACAACCAAAACAATGTTCAAACTACCATATGATACCAATATGGCATATAACTATACCAACATGGTATACCTTTTTACTAGTTAATTTCCGGCAACTATATAACTATACTACTATTACATAACACACATGCATAAAGAGAAAAGTAAAAAAAATAGGGTATCACATATTAATATAATAAGGTATTTCAAGATATTGTACTATATTACTATTATTAAAAGAAAATTAAATATTGTACCAATTAAATGCATCTAACAGAACCAAAAAATAATTCAACTAGCATATGATACCAATATAGTATATAGCTATACTAATAGGGTATATAGTCAAAATGAATTGTATACTAAAATGGTATATTTATATACTATTTGGGTATAAAATACCGTATATTATTACAATATATCTATATACCCCTACAACATATTGTATACCATAGCAGTATACTATTAAGTAAGTGTGGTCTTCTATTTTCAGTGAAGATATTCGATCTTAATCATCTCAAATCAACTTCAAATATGATCAAATTTCAGTATGAACTTCTAGAAGATACCATGAGCAATACTTAATAACACACACTTTGAATAAAATAAGAAATCTTCAAAAACAAAAATTGAGCTTCAAGCCAACAATGGTGGATATTCAAACACACATAAAAATTCAGATTTGGGAAGCTACAAGAAGGTACTTAAAGCAATATTTTATAGCACCCACATAAAATCAAACAATAAATCTTCAAAATAAAATTTTCGTTTTAGAAGCTTCAAGCTCAAAAATGGTGGGTCTTCATACACACAAAAATCATAAGAAAAGCTTGGGTTGAACATCTTAATGAAGATCGATCAATTGAAGATTCAGACCTAAAAGTTTGAACTCATACACATAAAGTTCCAATTTTTTTCTCCAGATCTAAATTTGGATCCACTACTTCGTAATATTTCTCTATTGGATAATGGATAAGACTCAATGAAAATTTTTTCCTACTTAACTTTCTTGCTAATGATATATGGAAGAGAGAATTTAAGAATAAAAGGAATTGCTTATTGGAAGAATATGAGAATTAATGTTGTAAAAGGAAGAAAGAGAAAATAGGGAGAAAAACAGGGGAACACATAACAAAACTTTAAACTTTAAAATTACAGAGAAACAGTGATAGGGAGGCCGGGTAATCAATATAGGTGGGGTAGATAGATATTGTAACTATTTTCAAAATGGGTAAAAGCGGGTAAATATTTTGGTTTTTGTGGGTATAAAGTATAGTTTCCTCAAAATATATTTGGCATTATTTTTTTGAGACATCGGAAAATCGTTTCTTGGCTAACTAACAACAATATTTTTTTACTATTGGCTTGGCTAATTAAATATATTGTGCGACAAAAAAAATCAATATAATTATGTGTCACGACCCAAACCCCGGTCGTGATGGCGCCCAACACATTTCTAGGCAAGCCCGACCTTTTTCCCATTTACCATTCCAATTATTATCTCAAATATTCCAATTTAGGTAAAATATCCTGATTTCATAATAATGATAAGAGTGCGGAAATCAAAACAACTGAAATAACAGCCCAACAAGATCTGGTGTCACAAGTTTGAGCATCTAAATATCTGAATAATATCCTATACAACCAAGTCTAAAGCAGAAGTACAAGAGATAACGGGAAGGAGAGATCGGGTCCTGCAGACGCCGGCAGCTACCTCGATAACTCCGCAGTAAGCTGAAACAACACCAATATATATCAACTGTCCTCCTGGATCCCTATATCTGCACACAAGGTGCAGGAAGTAGAGTGAGTACTCCAACTCAGTGAGTAATAGTAATAAATAATAACTGGAAGTAAGAAAACCTGTAAGAACACTAAACAGTTCTAAAAGTAACAGTACATGTAAGAACATCTCTAAGGAGGAAATTCCAGTATCAGTCTACTACTGTCCCACAATTTTTCCAACACTGCTGCGGCGCGCAGCCCGATCCTTGCTAATACTGCTGCGGCGTACAGCTCGATCCAGTATAATATATATAGTGCTGCGGCGTGCAGCCCGATCCAATATAATAGATATAATGCTGCGGCGTGCAGCCCGGTCCAATATAATATATATAGTAACTGTGCTCACTGGGGGTGTGTGCAGACTCCGGAGGGTCTCCTTCAGCCCAAGCGCTATAATACTGCGGCGTGCAGTCCGATCCATATATAATAATATACTACTGCGGCGTGCAGTCCGATCCATATATAATAATATACTACTGCGGCGTGCAGTCCGATCCATATATATTATACTACTGCGGCGTGCAGTCCGATCCATATATATTATACTACTGCGGCGTGCAGTCCGATCCATATATATATATATATATATAATACTGCGGCGTGCAGTCCGATCCAATACATGTATATGTATATACTGCTGCGACATGCAGCCCGATACGGTATATGTCAAATACCTCACTATGGGTCCTCGACCCCTCTCAGTCAATATAGACTTGGCCCCTCGGGCCCACTCCGCTAGAACATGGTATTCAACCCTAGCTATTCTCATTTAGAGTGCAATTTGCTAATACCGATTCATATTATGTTTTATAGTTAAGAGTACGACTAAGAGAATGTGTTCAACAAGTATAGGGGTCATTTAGCTCCACAGGCTTCCCTAAGGTTCTACAGATCGGCACAAGGCCCCAAACATGGCAACTAGCCCAAATATACGGATATAAGCTCAGTTTCAGTCATTAAGTACAGTAAACCATCAATCGGGATGGACCAAGTCCGAATGCCCAGTCACAATATCACCACGCTCATCACATGACGCGTGTTTCATCTCAACATAGCACCGTATAGTGCAATTACGGGGTTTCAAACCCTCAGTATATCATTTATGACTACCACTCACCTCGATCCGGCCAAATTCCTAGCTCGCCTTGCGCTTCCCTCGCAAATCGACCTCCTCGAGTGCCAAATCCGATCAAAACCAATAAGAACACATCAAAATATGCTAATGGAACATAACCCAATCGAAAACAATCGAGAAATATCGAAATTCACGAAATTTGCAAAACCCGAGCCCCGGGCCCACATCTCAAAAAATTATAAAATTAACATCAACGGATTCCTTATCTCGCCACAAGTCCGTACATACCAAGAACTCCGAAATTGGACCAGAAATGGCCCTTCAAATCCCAAATTTAGAATTTCAATCTCAAGCCCTAATTTCTTATAATTTGGCTATATTTTCATGAATTTCAAGGATGATTGCATGATAAAATCATGTATTTAGTTCATAGGACTTACCTCCAATCACTCCCCGTCAAAACCCCTTCAATTCCCGTCCAAAAGCTCTCAAGAATGTCCAACAATGGTGGAAAAATGGAGATAGGTCGCGGATGTAATGATATTAAAAACCCTTCTGTCGCCCAGTTAATACTCTATGTGATCGCAGCCCTAGGCATGCGATCGCGATGAACAAAATTCCAAGGGCCCAAAAATGGTCTATGCGATCGCACAACCCCACTATGCGATCCCATCTCATCTGAATTTATAACTACGCGATCGCATCTTACCAGACCGCGATCGCAGAGAACAACTTCCTCCTCTTATGCGATCGCATAACTCTTTCCCGCGATCGCATTGAGTAAACAACCAAGCCTCTCCAACTCTTCTATGCGACCGCAACTGCTTCCCCGCGATCGCATAGAACAAATGTCTGCAACAAATACCAGTAGAAATCTGACCTTAGGCTATACCAAAAATGATCCGTTTGACCCCCGGAATCACCCTCGAGGCCGCCGGGACCTCAACCAAAACAACAAACCTACTCCAAAACACGATACGAACTTGTTCCAATCATAAAAACACATCATTAAACACAAAAATCATCAAATCAAGGCGGATTCAAGCCTAAGTTTCAACTAAAACTTCCAAAACCTATATTCCATAAAAAACACGACCAAACGACGTCCGAATGACCTGAAAATATGCAGACATATCCAAAATCACCTAACGAACATACTGCAACTCTCGGAATTCCATTCCGACACTCGGATCAAAATCTCACCTATCAACCGAAAATCGCCAAAATACTAACTTCGCCAAAATAGGCTAACTTCTTCACCGGACCTCCAAAATTACTTCTGATTGCGCTCCTAAGCCTTAAATCATCACCTGGAGCTAACCGAATCATCGGAATTCAATTTCGAGCCCTCTAACTCACAAGTCAACATCTGGTTGACTTTTTCAATTTAAGTCTTCTTAAAAGAGACTAAGTGTCTCATTTCCAACCAAACTCTATCCGAATTACTTCAAATTCACCAAACACATGTAATGAAACATATAGAAGCATAAGACGGGGAAAACGGATAGGAAATACCTGAGACGACGGGTCGGGTCGTTACATCCTCCCCAAATTAAACAAACACTCGTCCTCGAGCGTACCCAGAGGTGTACTAGAAGCCAACCAAGGACTAAACAACCTCACCAGGCATATACTCGGGGTGATCCCATGTCACCCTAACTCACATAGGCACCGATAATACAACACAGCTGAAATTTCACAATCAATCTAGTCCATAAACCATAGAACTACATTTCACCTTCTGAAATCTTACACAAGATCAGAACTTCATATTTTTACTCAGAATAACCAGAACCAACTGTAATAATCCATACTTGAAACCTCAGGTGAACCCATGCAACAAACCACATAATCCAACACTCGAAATGATAGCCTTTATTCACAACAGTTGCCCACAATGCCCGAATACCGATGGAAACACCTCTTATCAGCAAAGGTCTTATTCTAGAACTTTCGTTTACTACCAACGAATAATGAAACACGCGGTAAACTGTATCAAAATCTCGCCTATCAACCGGAAATTGTCAAAATACTAACTTCGCCAAAATAGTCTAACTTCTTCACCGGACCTCCAAAATTACTTCCGATTGCGCTCCTAAGCCTTAAATCATCACCCGGAGCTAACCGAATCATCAGAATTGAATTCCGAGCCCTCTAACTCTCAAGTAAACATCCGGTTGACTTTTTCAATTTAAGTCTTCTTAAAAGAGACTAAGTGTCTCATTTCCAACCAAACTCTATCTGAATTACTTCAAATTCACCAAACACATGTAATGAAACATATAGAAGCATAAGACGGGGAACACGGGGCAGAAATACTTGAGATTTATCCGGTTCGAGGTAGGTAATACTTGTAAATGATGTCCTGAGGGTTTGAAACCCCGGACTTGCACATCATAGTGCTATATTGTGGTGACTTGCACGTCAGGTATGAGCATGGGATAGAGGACCGTTGGGGATTGTGACTTGGTTCGTCCCGGTTGTTGATTTTTCCGCGTATTTGATAAAGAATTATTGATTTTTTACTACCAACGAATAATGAAACACGTGGTAAACTGTATCATTTTCTCAGATCAACCGGTCATGAAGCCACTTCCTTGTTGACTAATACCACAACAAATTTTCGAGCCAGACCTCAATATTATTCTTCCAACAAGCTGTAATCAAATCTGTTCACATTCATTAAAAACACATCATTAAACACAAAAATCATCAAATCAAGGCGGATTCAAGCCTAAGTTTCAACTAAAACTTTCGAAACCTATATTCCATCAAAATCCCGACCAAACGACATCCGAATGACCTGAAAATTTGCAGACATATCCAAAATCACCTAACGAAGCTACTGTAACTCTAGGAATTCCATTTCGACCCTCGGATCAAAATCTCGCCTATCAACCGGAAATCGCCAAAATACTAACTTCGCCAAAATAGGCTAACTTCTTCACCGGACCTCCAAAATTACTTTCGATTGCGCTCCTAAGCCTTAAATCATCACCTGGAGCTAACCGAATCATCGGAATTCAATTCCGAGCCCTCTAACTCACAAGTCAATATCCGATTGACTTTTCCAATTTAAGTCTTCTTAAAAGAGACTAAGTGTCTCATTTCCAACCAAACTCTATCCGAATTACTTCAAATTAACCAAATACATGCAATGAAACATATAGAAGCCTAAGACGGGGAAAACGGGGCGGAAATACCTGAGAGGACGGGTCGGGTCGTTACATTATGCTTATCATGCACTATGTTAGATAGGGAGAGAAATTAAAAAATTATCTTAAATTATTATTCTTCAAGCAAAGAAAAGAAAAAATTTAATAGCTAAATAATCTCCAACAATAAATAAAAATTAAGAACTTTACCAAATCATCTCAACATTGATAAAAATAAAACAAATCAATATACCAAGAAAAAGCTAAAACTCCATGTTTGCAGCTTGGTTATATTACATAGCATCTAACTTAAAATAGAAGAAAGAGAGGAAATTATGAACGTGGATTTATAATTCAAGTGGGATTGACTTTGTACGGCCGACATATGTGTAATTTAAATCAAGAAAGAATTCCATCCTTAGGTAATTTACAATTAGCTCCTTAAATTATACAAATATTTAACGGCATAAAAGGTGATCAATATTTTGGAGATATTTTAGTCGTTCAATAGTTAGCATAAATTATTCGTGCTTTTATAATAATATAGATATAGATGATTTTTCATTTAAAAAGTATTTATTTGTAAACTTTTGTTATGCCTTTATTATATAATTCCATAATTTTTTGTAATTATTTTCTTAAATATAATGTTTTTCATGTTTACGAGATATAATAGTTATTAATTTAATAGCTCAATCTTAGCTATTTACTATTTGAAAAAAATTGGTTATCATGGTATTGTATGGTGACTTATGAGTCACTTTATTAACTAATTAAAACTTAAAAATAAATTATGCTAGAGAATCATATTAAAATTGCAAATTATATTTTTGTATAAATTGTCTTTCAAATAGAAAGCATATTAAATAAAAGGAGTATTTTAAAAATAATATCAAATTATAATATCGAAATTCATTCAAGATTCATTACTCCTTAAGAGATACATATAAGATTTAGTATCGAATACATTACTTTTTTATGTTTGATTTGTAACGACGTTGCAGCTAATTTGCATATTATGATATATGTCATACATTTCGTATTATTCATAGTTGAATTATAATATAAAAATATTTTAAATAGATTATTTTTTATAATTTGAGATTTCAATGTAATTTTTTATGACGACCCGGCCCGTCGTCACGTGAGTTACCGCCCCGCTTCCCCCGTATTGTGTTGCCTTATGTTTTAATATCGATATTTGAGTTGATCGGGTGGAATTGAGTTGGTTTTAGTTGGAAATGAGGCACTTAACCTCTTCGAAGAAAGCTTGTTTAAGAAAAATCAATCGGAAGTTGACTATGTGGTTAGAGGGCTCAGATGTGAATTCCGGTGGTTCGGTTAGCTTCGGAGGATGATTTGTGACTTAGGAGTGCGATCGGAATTGAATTTGGAGGTGCAGTGTAGAATTAGGCTTGAATTGGCGAAGTTTGAATTTTGGCGGATTCCGGTTGTTAGGTGATATTTTGATCCGAGGATCGGAATGGAATTCTGAGAGTTACATTAGCTTCGTTAGGTGATTTTGGATATGTGTGCAAAATTTCCGGTCATTTGGACGTCGTTTGATCGGGTTTTTGATCGAATGTGAGTTTCGAAAGTTTTAGTTTAACTTAGGCTTGAATCCGTTGTGATTTGATGATTTCTGTGTTGATGGATGTGTTTTGATGATTGGAACAAGTTCGTATGATGATTTGGAGTAGGTTGGTGTTTTTGGTTGAGGTCCGAGGGGCCTCGGGGTGATTTCGGGTGATCAAACGGACTCTTTTTGGTTTTTGAAGATATCAGATTTTTGCTGTTGGGTGTTGCAAAACATTTCTTCAGTGCGTTCGTGTGGAGTGTAACGCAAACGCATAGAGTAATTTGGAGAGTTTGGAAATTGCCTTCGCGTTCACGTAGGAATGGTCGCGTTCGCGTAGTTATGGAAGTTGTTTGATTGCGTTCGCGTGAAGGGCAATGCGTTCGCGTAGGCCTGTGAGGTGAGCCATCGCATTCGCGGGAGGAGGCCATGCGTTCACGTAAGAGGGCCTGGGAGCCCAGTTCAGTTAAAGCATCGCGTTCACGATGGTGGTGTTGCGTTCGCGTGAGAGAGGTTTGATGTGCATCACGTTCGCATAGTTTGAGTCGCGTTCGCATAAAGTGTTTTTGAATTTTTAAAATTTTGCACTACGCGTTCGCGAGGTGATGGTCGCGAACGCGATGAAGGAATTTCCAGGGCTGGACAGAAAGTTTATAAACATTGATCTGCGACCCAAGTCTATTTCTCACCATTGTTAAGCAACCTTGGGAGCTTTTGTCGAGGGATTTAGAGGGTTTTGACTGGGAATCGATCGGGGGTAAGTCCTATGGCCTAGAAACACCATTTACTTGAAGATTCATCCTTAAATTCTCTGAAATTTGGGTAAAAATTGAAGAAACTAGAGCTTGGTTTTGGAATGTAAATTTGGGATTTGATGGCCCATTTGAACTCCGATTTTGATGAATTTTATATGTACGGACTCGTGGCGAGACGAGGATTCCGGTGATGTGAATTTCATAATTTTTGGAGAAGTGGGCCCGGTGTTTTCTAGATAAGTGTCGACTTATGCTTCGGACCGTAGGGATCTTGGAGTCGAGCGGGGTATCATTTACTACTTTTCAGTTTTCCGGAGCAGCTTTCACTTGGTGGGAGGCTTATAAGCGGCGTAGGCAGGGAGGCGAAGCGCCTTTGTTATGGCAGGAGTTCTCCACTCTCTTTCTGGAGAAGTGGGTACTGCAGTCTCAGAGGGAGGAGCTGCGTAGACAGTTTGAGTACCTTCGTCAGGGAGATATGACCGTGACTCACTATGAGGTGAGATTTTTGGAGTTGGCTCGATATGCTCCATGGATGGTCCCGACTGATCGGGAGAGGATTCAGAGATTTGTGGATGGACTCACCTATCCCATCTGTATTCTGATGACCCGAGAGAGGGTTCTGGGCCATACCTTCGAGGATGCTTTGGATATTGCTCGTGATATTGAGATGGCTCGCCGTCAGGAGAGAGAGCAGAGGGAGGCCAAGAGGCCTCGAGGATCAGGTAGCTTCAGTGGTGCTCCATCTAGGGGCCAATTTCAGCAGAGCAGAGGTCGTTCTTTCGGGCCTCATCAGTCGGCTCGTCCCGAGTATCGTAGGGCATCTTCAGGCCGTGGTCACCAGGGGTATCAGCAGGGCCAGTATTCACTTAGTGCCCTCCCAGCTCATAGCTCTTCACATGCCTCTTCGGCTCAGGGTTCTTCTGCACAGGGCGCATTGGCTGGTCATTCCGGCGCGAGGGGTTCCCATCAGTCCCCTTCTCCAGCATCTGGTATTTGCTTCGAGTGTGGCGAGTATGGCTACATGAGCAGGCAACATCTTCGACATCGTGGTAGCCAGTCTCAGCAGAGGGATCAGCCCTCCTCTTCTACTCCATCCACTTCAGCACCATCCCAGTCAGGTAGGGATGGGTGTCAGGCAGCTAGGAGTCGCCCTAGGGGTGGAGATCGACCTAGTGGTGGTCAGGCTCGGTTCTATGCGCTTCCAGACAGGAGAGACGCCATTGCATCTGATGCAGTTATTACAGGTATCATATCAGTATGCCACAGGGATGCTTCTATTTTATTTGATCCCGGATCTACAAACTCTTATGTGTCTTCATATTTTGCCCATCATCTGGTTACGACCGGAGGGTGTCTTTCCTTACATGTGCATGTATCTACCCCGGTGGGTGATATTATTGTTGTGGACCATGTGTATCGGTCCTATCTTGTTACTATTGGGGGTCTAGAGACCCGGGTTGATTTGTTGCTTTTGAGCATGGTAGACTTCGATGTTATTCTAGGCATGGGCTGGTTATCTCCGTGTCATGCTATTTCGGACTGTCATGCAAAAACAGTCACGTTGGCTATGCCAGGTGTTCCGAGAGTCGAGTGGTGTGGTTCGACCGATTATGTACCCAGCCGGGTAATCTCTTTCTTAAAGGCCCAGCGGATGGTTGGGAAGGGATGTTTATCATATTTGGCATTTGTGAGGGATGTTGGAGCTGAGACTCCTATTATTTATTCGGTTCCCATTGTGAGGGATTTCCCTGATGTGTTTCCAGCAGACCTGTCGGGCATGCCGCCGCATAGGGACATTGATTTCGGTATTGATCTGGTGCCGGGCACTCAGCCCATCTCTATTCCTCCCTATCAAATGGCACCAGCTGAGTTAAAAGAATTGAAGGAGCAGCTTCAGGAACTCCTAGATAAGGGGTTCATTTGCCCGAGCGTGTCACCATGGGGTGCACCGGTCATGTTTGTCAAGAAGAAAGATGGCTCAATGAGGATGTGTGTTGATTACAGGCAGTTGAACAAGGTAGCAGTGAAGAACAAGTATCCTCTACCTCGCATTGATGATTTGTTTGATCAGCTCCAGGGAGCGAGGGTATTCTCGAAGATTGATCTTCGTTCAGGCTATCATCAGCTGAAGATTAGGGATTCTGATATTATGAAGACAGCTTTCAGGATGAGATATGGGCATTATGAGTTTCTAGTTATGTCTTTTGGGCTAACTAATGCCCCAGCTACGTTCATGCATTTGATGAACAGTGTGTTCCGGCCATATCTGGATTCATTTGTGATTGTGTTTATTGATGACATCCTGGTGTACTCGCGTAGCCAGGAGGAGCATGCTCAGCATTTGAGAGTAGTATTGCAGAGATTGAGAGAGGAGAAGCTTTATGCAAAGTTCTCCAAGTGTGAGTTCTGGCTTGGGTTGGTGGCTTTTCTGGGACACGCAGTGTCTAGTGATGGTATTCAGGTTGACCCAAAAAAGATAGAGGCGGTGCAAAGTTGGCCTATACTGTCCTCAGCTACGAAGATTCGGAGTTTCCTCGGTTTGGTAGGGTATTATCACCGGTTTGTCCAGGGATTTTCATCTATTGCTTCGTCCTCAACCAAGTTAATGCAGAAGGGTGCACCATTCATATGGTCGGATGACTGCGAGAAGATCTTTCAGAAGCTCAAGACGGCTTTGACCACAGCTCCAGTGTTAGTCTTGCCATCAACTTCAAGTTCTTACATCGTGTATTGTGATGCTTTGAGAGTTGGGATTGGATGTGTGTTGATGCAGGAAGGTAGAGCTATTGCTTATGTTTCTCGTTAGTTGAAGCCTCATGAAAAGAACTACCCCGTTCATGATTTGGAGTTGGCTGCCATAGTTCATACTTTGAAGATTTGGAGGCACTATTTATATGGAGTGTCCTGTAAGGTATATACTGATCATCGCAGTCTTCAACATTTGTTCAAACAGAAGGATCTTAATTTGAGGCGGAGGAGGTGGCTTGAGTTGCTCAAGGATTATAACATTACCATTTTGTATCAACCGGGGAAGGCCAATGTAGTGGATGATGCTTTGAGCCGGAAGGCGGTGAGTATGGTTAGTTTGGCATATATTCCAGTTGGGGAGAGACCCTTTGCAGTTGATGTTTAGGCATTGGCCAATCGGATGGTAAGTTTAGATATTTCGGAGTCTAGCCGGGTGTTGGCTTGTGTTGTTTCTCGGTCCTCCTTATATGACCGCATTCGTGAGCGCTAGTATGATGATCCACATTTTCTTGTCCTTAAGGACAGAGTTCAGCATGATGATGCCTGGGATGTGACTATTGATAGTGATGGTGTGTTGAGGATTCAGGGCCGGATTTGCATGTCCAATGTGGACTGGATTCGGGGGTTGATATTGGAGGAGGCCCATAGATCGCGGTGTTCTATTCATCCAGGTGCCGCGAATATGTATCAGGATCTGAGACAGCATTACTGGTGGAGGAGAATGAAGAAGGATATTGTGAGTCATGTAGCTCGGTGTCTCAACTGTCAGCAGGTCAAGTGTGAGCATCAGAGACCTGGTGGTATACTTCAGCATATGGATATTCCTGAGTGGAAATGGGAAAGGATTACTATAGACTTTGTGAGTGGTCTCCCTCAGGCAGCGAGGAAGTTTGACTCGGTCTGGGTGATTGTGGATCTGCTGGCCAAGTCCGCGCACTTCATTCTGGTGTGTACTACCTATTCTTCGGAGCGGTTAGCAGAGATTTTCATTCGGGAGATTGTACGGCTGCATGGGGTCCCGGTTTCTATTATATAAGATAAGGGTACTCAGTTTACCTCTCAGTTCTGGAGGACTTTTCAGCGAGAGTTGGGTTCGCAGGTAGAGTTGAGCACAACATTTCATCCTCAGACGGATGGTCAGTCCGAGCGTACCATTCAGATATTGGAGGACATGTTATGTGCCTGTGTTATTGACTTTGGAGGTTATTGGGCTGATACTTGCCTCTTGCAAAGTTTGCTTACAACAACAGCTACCAATCCAGCATTCAAATGGCGCCATATGAGGCTTTATATGGGAGACGGTGTAGATCTCCGGTTGGTTGGTTCGATCCCGGCGAGGCTAGGTTGTTGGGGACAGAGTTGGTCCAGGATGCCTTAGATAAGGTAAAGGTGATTCAGGAGAGACTTCGCACAGCTCAGTCGCGTCAGAAGAGTTATGCGGATCGGAAGGTCCGAGATGTATCTTTTTCGGTGGGCGAGATGGTCTTGTTTATGGTTTCGCATATGAAGGGCATCATATGATTTGGAAAGAAAGGAAAGCTGAGTCTGAGGTTCATTGGCCCTTTTGAGATACTTAGGAGGATTGGGGAGGTGGCCTATATGCTTGCTTTGCCACGCAGCCTATCGGGAATTCATCCGGTATATCAGGTATCTATGCTCCGGAAGTATGTTAGGGACCCATCTCATGTGTTGGACTTCAGCACAGTTCATTTGGATGATGATTTGACCTATGATGTGGCACCAGTGGCTATTTTGGGTCGTCAGGTTCGAAGATCGAGGTCAAAGAATATAGCTTTGGTAAAGGTACGGTGGAGAGGTCGCCCCGTGGAGGAAGCTACTTGGGAGACCGAGCGGGAGATGCAGAGCAGATATCCTCACTTGTTTGAGACTCCAGGTATGTTTCTTGACCCGCTCGAGGGCGAGCGTTTGTTTTAGTTGGGGAAGATGTGACGATTCGGCCCGTCGTCACGTGAGTTACCACCCCGTTTCCCCCATATTGTGTTTCCTTAAGTTTCAATATCGATATTTGAGTTGATTGAGTGGAATTGAGTTGGTTTTAGTTGGAAATGAGGCACTTAGCCTCTTAGAAGAAAGCTTGTTTAAGAAAAATCAACCGGAAGTTAACTATGTGGTTAGAGGTCTCGGTAGTGAATTCCGGTTGTTCGGTTAGCTTCGGGGGATGATTTGTGACTTAGGAGTGTGATCGGAATTGAATTTGGAGGTCCGGTGTAGAATAAGGCGTCAATTGGCGAAGTTTGAATTTTTGCGAATTCCGATTGTTAGGTGAGATTTTGATCCGAGGGTCGGAATGGAATTCCGAGATTTACATTAGCTTTGTTAGGTGATTTTGGATATGTGTGCAAAATTTCATGTCATTCGGGCGTCGTTTGATCGGGTTTTTGATCGAATGTGAGTTTCGGAAGTTTTAGTTTAACTTAGGCTTGAATCCGTTGTGATTTGATGATTTTTGTGTTGATGGACGTGTTTTGATGATTGGAACAAGTTTGTATAATGATTTGGAGTAGGTTGGTGTGTTTGGTTGAGGTCCCGAGGGCCTCGGGGTGATTTCGGGTGATCAAACGCACTCTTTTTGGTTTTTGAAGATATCAGATTTTTGCTGTTGGGTGTCGCAGAACATTTCTTTAGTGCGTTCGCGTGGAGTGTAATGCGAATGCGTAGAGTAATTTGGAGAGTTTGGAAATTGCCTTCGCGTTCGCATTGGAATGGTCGCATTCACGTAGTTATGGAAGTTGGTTGATCGCGTTCGCGTGAAGGGTAACACGTTTGCGTAGGCCTGTGAGGTGAGCCATCGCCTTCACGGGAGGAGGCCACGCTTTCGCGTAGGAGGGCCTGGGAGCCCAGTTCAGTTAAAGCATCGCGTTCGTGATGGTGGTGTCGCATTCGCGTGAGAGAGGTTTGATATGCATCGTGTTTGCATGGTTTGAGTCGCGTTTGCATAGAGTGTTTTTGAATTTTTAAAATTTTGCACTACGCATTTGCGAGGTGATGGTGGCGAATGCCATGAAGGAATTTCCAGGGCTGGACAGAAAGTTTATAAACATTTCATCCGCGAACCAATTCTATTTTTCACCATTGTTAAGCAACCTTGGGAGCTTTTGACGAGGGATTTAGAGAGTTTTGACTGGGAATCGATCGGAGGTAAGTCCTATGGCCTAGAAACACCATTTAATTGAAGATTAATCCCTAAATTCTCTGAAATTTGGGTAAAAATTGAAGAAACTAGGTCTTGGTTTTTGGAACGTAAATTTGGGATTTGATGGCCCATTTGAACTCTGATTTTGATGAATTTTATATGTACGGACTCGTGGCAAGACGAGGATTCCGGTGATGTGAATTTCGTAATTTCTCGAGAAGTGGGCCCGGGGCTCTAGTTTTGCCAACTTCGTATTTTTGGGTGTTTTTCGAGTTCTTTCAATTGGTTTATGTTCCATTAGCCTATTGTAATGTATTCGTTGTGGTTTTGACTAGATTCGACGCGCGAGGAGGTTGATTCTAGAGTAAAAAGCTTGATGGACTAGTTCGTTAGCCGGTTTGAGTTGAGTAATTGATGTAACTGCTGTTCTGAGGGTTTAAAACCCCGGACTTTCACATCGTGACATTATATTGAGGCGTCACACGCATTCTACGGTGAGTGCGGGATCGGATACTGTTGGGGATTGAGACTTGGTCCATCTCGAGTATGATTTCTTCTATATAGGTGATTTAGTCGCATACTTTATAACTGTGGATTGGGCTTATTGCCGTGTTCGGGGCCTTGTGCCGACCTGTAGAATCCTTAGGGGATCTTTATGTATTTTTCCTCACTTGTGTGCATAACATAAATTCTCAGTCATGTTTTCAAATATTAAAAACAATATAATAACTGTGTTTTATACATGAACCTTAAATGAAAAAAGGATATAAGGGCTAAGATCCCTATAGTATGTCACGCCCGATTGGCTGTGGACTTATTTGACTAATATGGGTCGGGGACCCAGTGGTGAGGATGTTTCCTTGATACGGATCGGGCTACACGCCGTAGCGATTATTATATATTGATATTGAGGCTGAGAGCTTGTTTTATGCCAATACCTGGCTGATATTGCGCTTGGGCTATAGGAGCCCCTCCGGAGTCTGTACACACCCCCAGTAAGCGTCGTTGACGTTAAATAAGTGGAGCAGGCTGCATGCCGCAGTGGGTACTGGAGTGTACCGTTATATGTGTTGCATTCTTTTCATGCATTATTTCTTGACTGTATTATTTGTTGTATACGTTTTTCACTGGATTTGATATGAACTGCTAGATGTAGAGTACTTTGTGCATTTCCTGCGTTTTATTACTTTCAGGCTTTAGTTACGTTTATTACTCACTGAGTTGGAAGTACTCACTTTACTCCTTGCACCTTGTGTGCAGATCCAGGGCAGTCTCAGGCCGAGTGATTCCCGCTGATCCAGAGTTCTTTCCGGGAGTATTTGAGGTAGTTGTAGGGCGTTCGCAGCCGATGATTCTCCCCTCTATCTTTATCCTTTATTTCCGTATTATCAGTATTAGACAGACTTTGTAGTAGGATATTATTCTCTCATTAGAGGCTCATGGTCGTGACACCGTGTCCTAGTTAGGCTGTGTTGGTATTTTGTTATATTTTCCGCATAATTATCAGCATTTCAAATTCTTGTTTTAAATGATATTTTTCTTCATCTGTTTAATTAACAGGGTTATTGATATAAATGGTCGGGCTTGCCTAGTAGTGTGCTAGGCGCCATCACGACCGGGTTGGGGTTGTGACATTTTTATAATTATTTTTTATCTTATACTATCTTAAAATTCTTGAAATTAGTAAAATTTAAAGATATGTAGGAGTTACGCTTCATGTCTCAGGGCTTACGCCTCGCCTTGTCAGGGGTAAAATGTCTCACCTCACGCCCCCGCCTTTTAAAACATTCGGAACACTTAGTTCTTTAATAATGGCTTAAAATGGTTAAGTTTGTCTTGTGTCAACATTTGAGTAAACGACCGTGAACCGAGATTTGACGGTCCTAATAGATTTGTATAATGATTTTGGACTTGGGAGTATGTTCAGATCGTGTTTCTGATGACCCTGGTGTCACGACCCAATTTCACTATAGGTTGTGACGGTTCCCAATACCGTTGTGAGGCAAGGCAACGCGAATATTAGTGAGTTCTTGTTTTACTTTACTAAAATAGTTACAACAATTTCTGAATTTTAATTTAAAACAAAGTGATAATTAGCAACATACAATAATTGTTATACAACCCAAAAGAATAGTCTACCAATGTGTGTGTCAAGACCTGGTGTCACAAGTATATGGGCATCTAGTAGAATATACAAAAGAGTAAATCTATCCTACTGTCTAAAATAGAATAGACGGTCAAAAGCAAAGAGAGACTCCATCATCATGATGAACGGCATATGAAAGGATCAGCTCACAGTGGAATCTCGGTCTATGATCAAGAATGCGCACCAGACTGGTAGGTAGATGTACCAGCCTCAGATCCTGTACAATTAGGTACAAAAGTGTAGTATGAGTACATAAACAATATGTACCCAGCAAGTATCCAGTCTAACTTCGAAGAAGTAGTGAAGAGAGGTCGACCTGACACTTACTAAGGTCAATACCACTAATAATTAAAGATTTCACCGAGCATGGATAACATGGGCATAATAGCATGCTCAGAGTTTTCAAAGAACAATATATCAGTTTCAGCCATGTCTTATAATAATTTCACTTCATGGCATTTAACGGAGTACGTCATGAATAATATTTCACATAAATATCATGTGCACATTATGCTGAGGTCGTACGACCCAGTCCAACATAAAAAAAAATTGTGCACTGCCAGAGGGTCGAATGGCGCGAATCATAGATGCCTCTATTTATACCGAGTCGATCTGCCCAATCCACAAATATCAATTATCATCACGAAAGCACATAAAGGCGCATTCATAGGTAAATAAATTCATACAAGTGATCAAGCAAATGCGTACGTTCACATATATTTATTTCCAATCCCTAACATGTCCAAAGTGATCTCATTAGCTTGAAATGATACAAGCATTTACAAATATATCATGATACGGGTCCTAAACTACACGAACAATAAACATAATAGTAGTTACGCACAGACTCTCGTCGCCTTGTGTGTACGTAGCCAGCACAATTAAGAGCGCATAATCAGTTAACTCACCTATGGGGACAATTCCCCCTTACAAGGTTAGAAAGGAGACTCACCTTGCTCTAAAGCGTACTTCCAATATCAAGAATGTGCTCAAACCCTCAATTTGGAGCCGAACGATCCGAAACTAATTAAATGAGGTAGGAACTAGTCAATACAAGCTCAAAAGTTTGCATTCTAACCATTAAAGTAACTTCCCAACACCAAACATGAGTTTCCTAAAATCCGTCCCCAGGCTCACGTGCCCGGATTTCGGAAATTTTTGAACAAATTTGTTCTCTATAACATAAGGATCAATGAATATATGATTTCTAGTTTATTCCATAACAAATTTCGTGGTTAAATCTTATTTTTTTTTTATCAAAACCCTAGTTTTACTCTAATATAATGATCTTTCACCAATATTTGTGTATTAATTTATAAAAAACTCAAGTATTAAACTCAGAATGAGTAGAAATAACTTATCTCAAGATGTTAGGTGATATCGTCTCTCAAGAGCCCCCAAAATTGCCCAAGTTATGAGTTAAAATGAGCAAGAAATGGCTAACACCCGCAATAAATGAGGGTCACTGCTTCAGTGATTTCCGTATCTGCGGTCCGGGGCCGCACCTGTGCCTACTTTATTTGCAGAAAAGAGTCCGCTTCTGCCGAAATCCTACTTGGCCGATGGGCTGCTTCTGCAGGAAGCAAACCACTTCTGCGACTTTTGGCTTGACCTACCATGGCTGCTTCCACGAGTAAACGACCGCTTCTGGGGTCTCGCACCTGCGACTGACCAACTGCAGGTGTGGTTATGATAGAAGACTGGAGCTTCATCTCCGTTTCCAAATTTTCCAACTTGACTCGAGCCTCGTCCAAATGACACTCGGGGCCCCTAAGCCCCACTCGAACATAACGACAAGTTTGAATTCATAAAACGAACTTGCTCAAGCATTCTGAATGACCGAAATAGCGCTAAATCTAAAAAATCACCCCTAGAACCAATTGAATTAAACCTTTGAACTTCAAGTTCTTTAATTTACTTCAAATGCAACGAAACACTTACATTATTCGGATTAACACCAAATTTTGTGTGCAAGACTTAAATGGAAATACATAACTATTCCCGATCTTGGAAATCCGTTTGGACCTCGATAACATAAAACCCCAATCCAAACGAAATATTTAAGAACTTCAAAATCTTTAAGGAATCAACTTCTACTATTAGGCACCAAAACTTTCCCCGGTCATCTAAAACACAATCGGGACATACGCCCAAGTCCTAAATCATCATACGAACCTATTGGAATCTTCAAATACGAATTTCGAGGATGTTTACTCAAAATGTTGATCGAAGTCAAACTTGTCCTTTTAAGACAACCTTGAGGAACCAAGTGTTCCAATTTTAACCCAAACTCTTCCAAATCCCGAACCAACCATTTCCGCAAGTCATAAATCTATAAAAGCAAGTATGAGAAGTCTTATCTAGCGGAACGGGGTTCTAAAAAGCAAAACAACCAGTCGGGATGTTACATTCTCCACCTCTCAAACAAACGTTCGACATTAGGAAAGCATAGGCAACCCTGGAGTCGCAGGACACCATCCCCGCCAATAGAAACCTCTTTGGCACTACTTATAGCACCGTCTCCCTGAGAACTACCAAATGCAGATCCTCGAATTGCCGAGCCTTGATCTGCCCCAAAAGTGAAGACTGAGCAACAACACACTCAAAAACTCAATTAGGCTCTAAGATGTCCACCCTCACAAGTCTGTTAGCCAAGGATTGAATGTCAAAAGCTAATGGCCTCTTCTCTGCTGAAATGAATGCCTAGCTACCCATAATCTCTATTTTCCTACTCAAGGCATCCTCCACCACATTTGCCTTCCCTGGATGATAAAAAATGGTGATGTCATAATCCTTCAGTAACTCAAGCCATCTACGCTGCATCAAATTAAGATCCCTCCCCTTGAACAAATGATGTAAGATGAGATGATCAGTGTAAAACTTACATGACACCCCATATAATGCCTCCATATCTCAAGAGCATGAACAATCGCTGCCAATTCTAGATCGTGCACAAGATAATTCTTTTCATGAATCTTCAGCTGACGTGAATCATATGCAATAACTCGCCCCTCCTGCATCAATACACAACCAAATCCAATTTGTGAAGTGTCACAATATACCATATACATCCCTGAACCGGTAGGTAACACATGAACTGGTGTTGTAGTCAAAGCCGTGTTGAGCTTCTGAAAGCTCGTCTCACAAACATTGGACCAGCAAAAGGAGAACCCTTCTGGGTCAATCTAGTCAGAGGTGATGCACTAGATGAAAAGCCCTGCACGAATCGCCGGTAATAACCTGCTAACCCTAGGAAACTCCTGATCTCGGTCAATGAAGTAGGACGTGGCCAACTCTGAACTCCTCAATCTTCTTAGGATCCACCTTGATACCCTTTCCTGACACAATATGCCCTATGAATGCCACTAACTCTAGCTAAAACTCACACTTGGAGAACTTAGCATATAGCTTTTGCTCTCATAAGGTCTGAAGCACTACACTCAAATGGTGCTCGTGCTCCCCCAAGCTACACGAGTATATCAAGATGTCATCAATAAAGATGATAACAAAGGAATCAATATAAGGTCTAAACACCCTATTCATCAAGTCCATAAATGTTGTTGTGGCATTAGTCAAGCCAAAGGACATCACCAGAAACTCATAATGACCATATTTGTTACGGAAAGCAGTCTTCGGAACATCCGAGTCTCGAATCCTCAATTGATTTTATCCTGATCTCATGTCGATCTTAGAGAACACTCTATCACCCTACAATTGGTTGAACAAATCATCAATGCACGACAATGGGTACTTTTTCTTGATTGTAGCCTTATTCAACTGGAGGTAATCAATGTACATCTGCATGGTCACATCCTTATTCTTTACAAACAACACCAGTGCACCACAAGGTGACACACTTGGTCTAACAAACTCCTATGATAACAACTCCTCAAGACGCTCCATCAACTCTTTAAACTCTTTCAGAGCTATACAGTACGGTGGAATAGATATAGGCTGGGTACTAGGATCCAAATCAATATAGAAACCAATATCACAAGTTGGTGGCATGCTAGGTAGGTCAGAAGGAAACACATCGACGAACACCCGGACTGTTGGAACTGAATCAATTGCCGAAGACTCTGTGGTGGTATACAGAACATAAGCTAGATAAGCGAAACACACCTTTACGAGCATATGTCGAGCCTTTAGAAAAGAAATAACCTGACTAGATGTATCAATTGTGGAACCCTTCAACTCCAACCTTGGCAACCCTAGCATTTCTAATGTAATAGTGTTGGCATGGCAATCAAGGACGGCGTGATATGGGGATAACCAATCCATGCACAGGGTGACCTCAAAGTGGATCATATCCAGCAACAAGAGATCTGCTCTAGTATCAAAACAGCAGAATGTGACCACACAAGACTGGTAGATCCGATCCACAACCATAGAATCACACACAGGAGTGCCCAAAGGCTCACAAGGAATAACTAGCAAATGAGCAAACAAAGATGACATATATGAATAGGTATACCCTCAATCAAATCACACTGAAGAATCTCTACCGCAGATGGAAATAATACATGTGATAATAGGATTTGAGGGCAGCACATCTGGTCTGGCGTGAAGAGCATAAAATCTGGCTGGTGCGCTAGCTGGCTAGCCTCCAACTGACTGAGCAGTAGTTGGCTGACCTCTCATTGCCTGGCCTCTAACTCTAGGATAACCTCTACCAATCTATCCCTAGACTTTAGTCGGCTGGGCAATCGGTGTTGTAATCATGGGTTGGTTACCCTGCTGCACTGCCTTACACCGAAGCTTGGGGGAGTACCTCCTCATATGACCCAGGTCTCCGTACTAGAAATAACTACGTGGTGTAGCGGCCTGCTGCCTCGATGGGTAACCATGATGGCATGTAGGCCCACTAGAAGAAGCCTGAATAGCTGGTGGACGGTATGAACCCTCCGGCATAGCACTAAAATAAGAGCTAAAAGAACCTTAGGGACCTGAATACCAACTGGAGGAACCCTGAATACTTAGCGGGTGCTATGAACTCTATGGTATGGTGCTGGAATAAGGGTGCGCTAGAGCACCTCGAGCAGGTGGTGGTGCTGAATATGGGGGTCTGCTAGGCTGACCCCTTCCAAGCTGACCTCTACCCCTAGCCGGGGCACCTCTAAACTTTTCGTAGAATCTAGCCCTCTTGTCCTGCTGCATCTGCTCTCTATCTCTTAGACAGTAGGCCTCAATCCTTTGAGAAATCTCCACCACTAGCTGATAAGTAGTCTTCATCTCCACCTCTGAGGCCATGTTGACCCTAATGCCAGAATGCAACCCTGTAATGAACCTCCGCACCCTCTCTATGTTAGTAGGAAGTATTATCAGTGCATGGCGGGATAAATTAGAAAACTCCGCCTCATAGTCGGTCACATACATCTGACACTGCTCAAAATGCTCAAACTAATACCATAGCTCTTCCGTATTAGAGGGTGGGATATACCTATTTAGGAATAACTATGTAAACGGAACCCAAGTGATGGGAGGAGAACTTGATGGCCTACCATGAACATAAGACTGCCACCATCTACGGGCCCTGCCCTTTAGCTGGAATGTAGTGAAGTCAACCCCATGCATCTCCAATATCCTCATGTTGTTTTGTATGTCCCTGCACCTATCAATGAAATCCCACTAGAATCCTTATGGCGCTCACGCCCCAAAGACAAGAGGATATAGCCTGGTCCATCTATCCAATAGCTTTTGCGGATCACCATCCGTAGCTGGTCTGGGCTCGAGCACTACTGCAACAATTAGTTGAGCCCTATCCATGGGTAATGCACCCGGAGTCCAATACACTATAGCTGCATGACCAAGAAACTGAGTAGTAGGGGTTTGTGCTCCCCCTCCTGCTTGTGATGTAGCTACATCCATTGGAAATAAACCAGCCTGAGTCACTGTGTCCATGAACCACAACATATGGCCCATGAACTCACGGAAACCCGGTGCTGTCATGAAGTATTACGTGGTAGGATCAGCTATAGGCACCTTGCCTTGCTCCTTAATGATAGGATCTCCTATAGGATCTGTCAGTGGTACTACTGGGGCAGCTATAGGATGCCCTCATCCCCTACCTCGGGTTGGTGCCCTCCCGTGGCCTCTAGATACTGGGGAAGCAGCTCCTCCCGGGTCTGGAACATCTATCATGCGTGTACTCACCATATATGAGAGAACAAAAGAGAGAAATTTAGTACACCAACGACTATAATATAGGAAATGAATAAAGAGTAGTTTACAAACACCCTATAGCCTCTCTAAGATAAATACACACGTCTTTGTACTGATCTGGAAGACTTTATTAGGTTTGCCCATAACTTGTGAGACCTACATGAACCTAGTGCTCAAATACCATTTTGTCACGTCCCAATTTCACTACAGGTCGTTATGGCGCCCCACACCATTGTCAGGCAAGCCAACGCGGGAATATTAGCGAGTTCTTGTTTTACTTTACCAAAACAAATACAGCAATTTCTTAATTTGAATTTAAAACAAGTGATAATTACCAATGTACAATAATAGTTATACAACACAAAAGCATAATCTACCAATATGTGTGCCAAGACCTGATGTCACAAGTATATGGGCATCTAGTAGAATATATGAAAGAGCAAATCTATCCTACTGTCTGAAACGGAATAGACAGTCAAAAGAAAAAAGAGACCGCATCATTCTGTTGAATGGCATAGGAAGGGAGAATCTCACCATGAAATCTCGATCTACAATCAAGAATGTGCACCAGACCGGTTGCCAGATGTACTTACCTCAGATCCTGTATAATTAAGTACCGAAGCGTAGTATGAGTACATAAAAACAAGTATCTAGTCCAACCTTGAAGAAGTAGTGACAAAGGGTCGACTTGACACTTACCAAGGTCAATACCAATAATGATTAAATATTTGATTAAGCATGGATAACGTGGGCATAATAGCAAGATCAGCGTTCGCAAAGAATAATATATCAATTTCAGTCATGTCTTATAATAATTTCACTTCAAGCCAATTAACCGAGTAAGTCATGAATATGATTTCACATAAATATCATGCGCACATTATGTCGAGGTTGTATGGCCCGGTTCAACCTAAAAGAAACTGTGCACTGCCAGAGCGTCGAATGGCGCGAACAATTGATGCATCTATTTTCTACCAAGCTGATCGGCCTTATCCGCAAGTATAAATTACTATCAGGAGATCACATAATGGCGCATTCATAGTCAAATAAATTCATACAAGTGATCAAGCAAATGAATATGTTCACATATATTTATTTCCAATACCTAACATGTCCTAAGTGATCTCATTAGAATGAAAGGATACGAACATTTACAAATATAGCATGACACGGGTCCTAAACTACCCGGATAATTAATATAATAGTATCTACGCAGGACTCTTGTCACCTCGTGCGTACGAAACCCCCACAATTAGGACCACATAATCAGTTAACTCACATATGGGGACAATTTCCTCTTACAAGTTTATAAAGAAGACTCACCTCGCTACAAATTGTACTTCAAATATCAAGAACGTGCTCAAACCCTCAATTTGGAGCCAAACAATCCAAAACTAATTAAACGAGGTAGGAACTAGTCAATACAGGCTTAAAAGTTTGCATTTTAACTATTGAAGTAACTTTCCATCCCTAAACACAAGTTTCCTAAAATCTGTCCCCGGGCCCACGTACTTGGATTTCGGAAATATTTGAAGAAAATTGTTCTCTATAACCTAAGGATTGAGAATATATCATTTCTACTTTATTCCATAACAAATTTCGTGGTTAAATCTTGTTTTTATCAAAACCCTAATTTTACTCTAATCCCACGATTTTCACTAATCTTTGTTTGTTAATCTACCAAAAACCCAAGTATTAAACTCACAACGAGTAGAAATAACGTACCTCAAGATGCTAGGCAAAAATATTCTCTCAAGAGCCTCGAAATCACCAAACTTCTGAGTGGAAATTAGCTAAAAATGGCTAACACCTGCAATAAATGAGGGTCACTGCTACAGTGATTTATGCATCTACGGTTATGGGCCGCACCTACGCCCACCACATCTGCGGAAAAGTGTTTTCTTCTACGGAAATCCTGCAGGTACGCTGGGCCACTTTTGCGGGAAGCAAACCACTTCTGTGGCTTTTGGCTTTGCTTACCTTTTCTGCTTATTCGAGAGAATGACCTATTTTACGGTCACGCACCTATGGCTGACCAACCGCAGGTGCGGTTATGACAGAAGACTGGCGCTTCAACTCCCTTTTCAACTTTTCCAACTTCACTCGAGCCTCGTCCAATTGATGCTCGTGACCCTCAAGCCCCGCTCGTACACACCGACAAATTTAAAATCATAAAACGGACTTGCTCGAATCTTTAAAACGCCCAAACAACGCTCAATCTAAGAATCACCCCTAAAACTAATAGAATCAAAGTTACGAACTTCAAGTTCTTCAATTCACTTCAAATGCGAAAAAACATACTTACACTACTCGGATTGACACCAAATTTTGCGTGCAAGTATTAAATGGAAATACGAAACTATTCCCAGTCATGGAACTCCATTCGTACATCGATAACACAAAAACCCGCTCCAAACCAAATATTTAAGAACTTCAAAATCCTTAAGGAATCAACTTTCACTACTAGGCACCAAAATGCTCCCGGGTCATCTAAAACCCGATCCGTACATACGCCCATGTCCTAAATCATCATACAAACCTATTGGAATCATCAAAGCCGGATTCTGAGGTAGTTTACTCAAAATGTTGACCGAAGTAAAACTTGGCCTTTTAAGCAAACCTTGAGAAACCAAGTTTTCTGATTTCAACCCAAACTCTTCCAAATCCCGAACCAACCATTCCCGGAATCCTGTAAGGATATATCAAGACTGAGGGGCTCCTAGTTGGTCATTCGACCCTGATATTTGATTGGTATCGGTTGTGGCCATCAGACCAAGTCATGGAGGGATACTCGACTAGGTTCTGCTTTAGTTGCTTTGAAGCTACCGAGCTTCGCCTTTTCAAACATTGGGTGAAGGCCCGCATTGCCAGTCGTCGGATACTGGTGGTAGTTCCATTTGTTCCATTCAAAATCAAGATACGAACTCTCATAGCATCTCGTTCTCCCTTTGCTTGATTTTGAAGACGTCTGATTTCCTTGTAGCTACCTTGATGGCATCGGCATGTGCCTTTATGAAAGAATCTACTAGATAGACAAATGAATCCATGGATCTAGGAGCTAGGTTGTGATACCACATCATGGCCCCTTTCGATAGCATCTCCCCCAACTTCTTCAACAGGACAGATTCGATCTTATCGTCCCTCAGGTCGTTTCCTTTCACTGCACAAGTGTAAGCAGTGACGTGCTCGTTGGGATATGAGGTTCCGTTATACTTCGGAAGGTTGGGTATTCTGAAATTATTTGGAATGGGTTTGGAGCAACTTCTTACTAGAAAGGATTTTGTACAAACTTCTTCGAATCTACACCCTTCAGGATCGTGGGTGGAACCGGAATTTGGTCGACCCTAGAATTTCAAGTCTCTACCTTGTTATCGTTGGCTTCTATATTTTTCTCGGCCGACTAGATCCTCTTTGTGAGGTCCTTGAGCATCTTAATAAGGGTGGGGTCGGTTATCGACCCGTTGTTGCTTGATCTTTCCGGTACCTGCTCAACTGGGGAAGCTGTTCTTGGTGCTACCGTGCTGGGAGTTTTCTGGTAACTTTACAGCTAAACAATCGCCAACTGTTGTTCCTGTAACATAATAAAAATAACATGAAGGCTAACCTCCTATTCTTCCCTATCTGGGGTTTTCTGAGCTTCTTTTTAGTCTCCTTGGTGTACGCTCATGTTAGTGCGGGAGCTTATATCGATGTGTTGGGAATCGCGAGAGACCGTGTCTGCGGGGATTGGCTCTGGCACGCCTTCAGTGTTTAGTGGTGGTGCGCCAATACCTTGAACGGCTACACCATTCTCTCCGTGGTTCTCAAGACCATTGTTTTCACAATCATTTACTAAGTTAGACATTTTGACATGAAATCGAAGATCTTGGACAAGAAAAAGTGTGGAAGATAAAATGTGTTATGGAGTGAACCAGCAATAAAATAATCACTATCATTTTTAGCCCCACAATGGGTGCCAACCTGTTTACCGTAAAAATGGTAATAACTATTATTTATTATGTTGTTCTAAAAATATGTGATCTATTTTTATGCTAGTTGTTAGGCAATGGATGTTATGTGAAAGATTAGAAAGCAAGATTATAGCTTAGAGATGATATGATAACCAAACCAAACAACTAGAGACCGGGGCCTCGGGCTGTTGCATCTGAGGCCTCGGGGTCGAGTTGGGTGACCGCCTTAGAGCAATCGAGGGAGGACTAAAAGTTATGAGAGCTACGATGATGGCTCTTTATGATCAATGATAAGCAATAAATGATGAAAAATAAATAGAACACAATGAATATAAGAAATAAATGGGTGTAATGAGATCAAGAGAATATGTTAGTGTGGAGAGAGATTGTTCTTGTATATTTAATATTGAGTATCCTGCCCTACAAAATGACAAGGATCTCCTTTATATATGAGGGGGGAATCCCAACATAGTACAAATGCATTAATTACAAAGATATGGGGTTGGTACAGCCATTTAATTCCTTGAATCATTTTTGACCCAGTCCACTAGATTTTCTCAGCTCTATTTACGTGCCTTCGGAACTCCCCACTTTATCACCATAATCGTTGTTCTGTGCTGCCCCGAGGTCGAGCGTCGATAGCTCTCGGGGGATGAACCTCGACTGTAGTCTCGTGCCTTTGAGACGTGCTTATGAGGCACGGAAAATTAGACCCTCCGATTTTACCGTATACACTAATTGTTGGCCAATTTTGGAGAGTTATGCATCGATTTGACTCATTGGAAGAGCGTGGAATGCCAGTTATCAAAATTAAGAGTGAGATTAGTGTCTTTTCTAACACTGTAAGAGGAAATTGTCCCCATAGGTGAATTGATTGGATATGTACTTTGATTTGTGGGGGCTACATATGCATGAGGTGACAAAAGTCCGTGCATAGCTACAATTATGCTTAAGTCCGGGTAGTTTAGTACCCAAAAGCATGCTTTACTTGCAATATTTGAAATCTTGTTGTCAATCTCAAAATTCTTAATACATATCGAACGTCTAAATGAATTTCTAAAAGACTAGTCATTGTTTCTTGATTTTTAAGTGTCACGACCCCAAACCCAGACCCGGTCGTAATGGTGCCTCTCGTGAAGACAAGGCATGACGACACATTTTCAATCTAATTTTAAGCAATTAATTAATAAACATTTAGTCTTAAACATGATGTAAATACAAAAGTAAGCAGTGACAATACAAAACAATTTGAGGAATACAACCCAACACAGCCCGATACCGGGGTGTCACTAGTCATGAGCATCTAAAAATCTAGAATAAGACAAGAAAGTATATAGAGTTCAATACAAATATAAGCCAAAGAGAAATACGATCAGGGAAGAAGCTCTGGTCTACGAACGTTGGCAGCTACCTAGAAAATCTTCGGATCCGCCTGAGCTGGAAGGATCAACACTCGGTAGCAGGACCAGATGCGCCTGAATCTGCACACAGGGTGCGAGGAGTAAAGTCTGTACTCCAACTCAATGAGTAATATTCATAAATAAATAATGAAAGTAAGAAATCACGTAAGGCACATTACCGGCTATAATTAAACAGTAAAATCCATTAAAACAGTAAATTAGTAAGGATATGTGAAAGTCATTCTAGTTAAAATTAAACTTCATGAAAAGACTTTTCAGCAATTAAACAGGTAAATGATAGGCAATTAAGAAAGATAAACAAATAAAGTTTCACCCCTCATGCACAGTATCAACAAATCCGCCCCTCGGGCAATATCTCAGAACAATACCAGCCTTACGCGCTATATCTCACATCACAATGGGTACCCGCGCTCACTGGGGGTGTGCAGACTCCTGGAGGGGCCCCTTATG
Organism: Nicotiana glauca; assembly: GCA_026770625.1. Taxonomy (NCBI): domain Eukaryota; kingdom Viridiplantae; phylum Streptophyta; class Magnoliopsida; order Solanales; family Solanaceae; genus Nicotiana; species Nicotiana glauca. The sequence continues at coordinate 121,138 of MU692983.1, forward strand.
GCCTAAGCGCAATATCAAGCCATCTCGTGGAATAATCACTATAATCTCGGTCTCATATCAACAAGACACCTCGTGGCGTACATATCTCAGGCCCTCTCCCTCATAATCATAATCAGTGTATCACAGCTGCGGCATGCAGCCCAACCCAAAAGTATCCTCACAACACAGGCCCTCAGCCTTACTCAGTCAAAATCACATAAGCCACTCGAGCAACAGTAAAACATGATGCTCAGCCAAAAATATTATTTGAAATATCATAAACATGAGCAATGAAGCTCGGGGAACTTACCCAACTGATTCACCTCGATTTTCCCTTGGATTCACTGCCCTGGCTCGCTTTCGCCTTAAAAAATGTAAAAATTAGCAAAAATCCGCGAAGGAACATTATATACTTTTTGACCTAGGTTTTTCGCACCTGCGGTCCATTTCTGCTTCTGCGACCGAAACCACCGCATCTGTAGTTTTCACTAAAGTCTCCAAATATCGCCTATGTGATGCCTTACCCGCACCTGCGCCTTCGCAGTTGCGGCTCCTCAACCTCTTCTGCGGTCACAACATACCCAACCTATTTTCGCTTCTGCGACCTATCTTTTGCATTTGCGGCGTCGCACCTGCGGTCCTAAATCCGCAGGTGCGGAAACAATAGAAACAGTAAATCTACAGCATTCACCAACCTCCCAATCTCCCCGTCAACCATCCGAAATCACCATGAGGCCCCCGAGACCTCAACGAAAAGCACAAACAAGACACATACCACCATTCAAACTTGTACCAATCTTCAAAACCCCTCAAACAACATCAAATCACCCAAAATGAATCGGATTCAAATAGAAGATTCCAAAATCTTTCGAGGTATGCTTTCGATCAAAAAGTGTACCAAACCATGTCTGAATGACTTGAAATTTTTCATACACATCCTAAATGCAACAACGGAACTACAACTTCTGGAATTCCATCCTGACCCCTATATCAAAATCTCACGTATCAACCAAAAAATGCAAAAATCTCAATTTCGCCAATTCAAGCCTAAACCTTCCACGGACTTCCAAAATGCATTTTGATCACGCTCCTAAGTCCCAAATCACCTAATGGAGCTAACCAAATCATAAAAATTCTAATCCAAGATCATATACAAACAAGTCAAATATTTGTCAAACCTTTTAAATTTCAAGCTTCAAACTGAGAAATCCTCTTCCAAATTCACTCTAATTACCCTGAAAACCAAAACTGAAAATTTACATAAGTCATAATACATCACACATGGCAAATCATGCCCGAGAGCTGGCGAGAAAAGTGCAAAAGCTCAAAATGACTGTTCGGGTCCTTATATCCTTCCCCACATAAACATGCATTCGTCCTCGAACGTGCCCATAGTTGTCCCAAAGGCCAACTAGTCGGTGAATGACCTTACCATGCATATACCCGGGGGTGATCCCACGTCACCCTATCTCCTATAGGTCTAATAACACAATGCAACTGAAATTTCCCAATCCAACCTAGTTCCTAAATATTAAACTACATTTATACTTCAGAAATCATCCACAAGATCAAAATCTTATATTTATACTCTGAATAAGCCCGCACAACCTATAATAACCCATACTTGCAACCCCAGGTGCAATTACATGATATACCACATAACTCAAACAATTGTAGCGATAACTCCTAATCATAACAGGTGCACACAATAACTTAATACCGATAGAAAACCTCTTATCAACTAAGGTCTCATTCCAACAGTTTCATATACTGCCAATGATAAATGAAACACGCAATAAATCAAAACCACTTCACCAATCAACCATTCATGAAGCCACTTTTCCTTTGGCAAGGACCATAGCAAATTTTTTAGCCGAAACTCGATATCATCCTTCCAACACGTTGAAACCGAATCCATTCGTATTCATTCTAGATCCCTACGATCACATCCAATCCAACACAACTACTCTAGTGACATGACACATTAATGTCACGTAAGGCCATAACTCGTACAATCTGCACACCGATAAGCAACATTCAGAACATACCTACATCATAAAAATGACTCAACTGAAAGTATTGAACCATAAGCTCACTAGAACCACCGCACACAATGATGAGAACCTATCACACATCATAGAAACAGGACGCATGAATCCAACCCCAAGGGTCATACCTCCACATAACTCCACTGCAATGAGCGAGCCTACCCAAGCACTGGTCCACATGGAACACCTGTAGTCACTATGTTCAAAATCGACAAAGACACGCAATATGATGTCTAAAACCAAAGCAATCATCATAGCCATGGAGAAACAATTGACATAACATCACACAAACCCAAAAGGACATAGCCGATACACAATCCGCCGAGCAACATCCAATACTTCTCTCGCTCGAGTTCCACTAAGAGACCCCAATAACACCGCACTACATGTGCCAATAACCAACAAATCCCATTGCCTCGCATCACGGAAAGGTAACTCATAGATAACCCCAGATTACTAATAAGATCAATAACAATCGAATCAATACATCCCTCAACAATACAGCTCGGAGCCAACCAAGCCAACTCAAGTTAGAATGCACATCCACATCGGCCTGCCAATGAATCCCTTATCAAGGAGTCTCTAAAGTTTCTCCCTCAACTCGTTTTCCGTCGGTGCCATACGATATAGTGCCCGACACCCAGTGAATACCAAAATCAACTACCCTGTCCGGTGAGATGCCCGGTAGCAAGAAACATATTCAAAGAATCCCTCACCACTAGAATTGAATCAATGGTAGGAGTCTTTACACTAACATCCATCACGAAATCCCAAATAAGAAAGACAATCCTTCCCAGCCATCCGCTGGGTCTTTGAAATATATAACCACCCAACTAAGAACATAAAATCCGTCGAACCTCACCACTCAATACATGGCATTCCCAGCATAGCCAACATCGTCTCCTTAGCGCATTAGCTCAGCATGACACAAAACTGCGACAACCAGTCTATCCCAATATCACATCCAAAATCTAACATACCAAGAAACAAAAGATCCACTCAGGTCTCCAAACCCGATAGTCACTAAACAGTGTCTATACACACGACCCACGACCACAACATACCCTGAATATGAGAACTCCTAGTCTCCAACTCCATATAGCACACAAATTACCATACATGACACTTATTCTGCCGTCCGAATACATACCATACCTCTAATACCCAATCATTCCACGAGAGATACTCTAAAATTCTTCTGCGCTGCCAAGCAAACTCGATTATCAACAGTCAATTTAACAAGAGATTGTTGCAATACTACCGAAATACAATCAAATTAATTACATTGCCTTTTTATGAAACATATACCCTTGTCAAATCACCCCAATCAGCAATACCATTTCCTTAATCATATGAAGATCATTCCCCCAATCATCTGAAGCTCATTTCTCTAATTATCTAAAGTTGCCGCTGCCTAAGGATGTCATGATCTTCCTTTCAAAATTCAACTGAGACCTTACACATGCAAATATCAAGCCTATACAACATACTGCATAAACCATACCATCTGAGGGTAAACACGTGAACTTCATATCCCTTCTGAGCCACAAGAAACTACGTACTCAACTAGCCAAGATTTTTTTCATTGGACCCCATCTAGGAGAAAATCACTATATGTCCCATGCTCCTCATGCCCGTAGAAAATATACACCTCTAACCATGGTAGAAATCATAAAGAACTTTTCGAATTCCATTTTCACAAAACTACACCATCAGGACTGAATCATTCTAACCCCACCAAGCTATGCAGGTCACCAAAACCCAAGAGAATTGCTGCGAAACACCTACAGAAACTCATTACCTCAAAATCATGCAAAGAACTAATCATATCTTTACCATGCAAATCAAACCTTCTACCAAGCAATCCTATTGGTCCTAGTTCTTTTAAATTACCTCCAAATTGATAAGTTTCCTTGTCATAACACCATAATTCCTCAACTGAGACTCACCATATAAGACCTAAGCATAAAGCCATACCGTCTAAAGCTCGTAACCCACTGAATACTCTTTTAAATATTCCCAAAAGCACCACATTCAAAATACTTACCCCGAAGAAACTTCCTGCGAATCTGGAATCATTACCTTCATAATATTGATATATAGAATCCCAGGATTGATATAGAAATGACACAAGTATTGACACCCTCCAATGCAAACCTCAATTTCTAGCCAATTGTACAATATGAAAAGTTCCAATTATTAAATGTAGAACCTTAAACCCGTTAGAACCATTCTCGAGATTCATTCACTCCACTCACACTGCAATTAGACTAATCAAATGAACCAAACAACATGTACCTCATTAGAACTCCGACACCACAGAATGTAACCTCACCTACGACCAATCAACTTCGTGCTCTATGCACCAAGCATCCTTTACTAATAACCATTCAAGACACTCCGTGATTCTCATACACATTATGAAACATAATATAACTTTTGTAAAATATTTTCTTTACTCGAGCCATCCTCGGTCTCAATCTCCATAAGCCATAACTTATTCATCCGTACGTCTTAAACTTGAACCAACATAGCACATAACCGTGCAACAAAGTAATCACTAACACTCCCCCTCTTGGCATGAAGCCATAGATTAAAAACATACATAATAACTCATAACGCATATACTCCATTGCTACCATAATACCTTAGTGAGATTAAACTCAATCCTTCATAAGCTCGTGAAACACCTACCATCTAGTACTTTAAATCTTTTGCACATCTCACATTCACTCTCGTAACGGTTAAACCCACTCTCTTAAGCGACCCCACATTTTCTTCTAACAGACAACATAAGGATCACACAGCTTCAGAATGCTTCGCAGGAGATAACCCACCTATTTTTTTCCTCAAACTAACATTTATGTATACCTTCCACCGTCATAGACATTACACCGTCACTTGATCTTCTTGAGTATGAACTTATACCACAACATGAAATTTACTTCACTCCTAGCTAGGAACCATGAAAAGATTCTTCACATACCCATAAATTGGGTCTATACCTCCAATCATATACCGAATAATTATTCCATCCTCTAGTAGACCCTTCTCGTCGTTTCCAAATCATATGAATACACATCGCTGTCATAACATACTCATCACGTAGCTATCCAGTAATTACTCCCCTTAATAGGGACACAGCACAACATGTAGATGCATAAGCACGCGCTCATGTAATCAACAGCTCCGGGCTCAAGCTATACGCAGAAATCCGGCCCCAAATCTTCCAGACTGAACTAACATCAACACACATAGATCACATCTCGCCCCTCGATCGGGGAAATCACAAGCCATCGATGCACATCGGATATTGAGCGCTCATGCACACATACGAACGTGTGGAAGGAGTTTCAAGAGTTACTTCTCAAGCTGAATTAGGGACACACGACAAGAATCCAAGAATGTGAAGTTTTTCCTAAAAGTTCTGAAGCCTCCTAAAGATAAGTATAGATGTCTACGTACTGATCTAAGAGACTCTACTAAACCTGCTCATGACTCGTGAGACCTATGTAACCTAGGCTCTGATACCATCTTGTCACGACCCCAAACCCGAATCCGGTCGTGATGGTATCTCTCGTGAAGACAAGGCCAGCCGACACATTTTCTATCTAGTTTTGAGCAATTAATTAATAAATATTTAGCCTTAAACATGATATATATCCAAAAGTAAGCAGTGATAATAAAAAAAATTGCGGAATACAACCCAATATAGCCCGATACCGGGGTGTCTCTAGTTGTGAGCATCTAAAAATAAGAAATAAGATAAGAAAGCAAACATAGATCAATAAAAATCTAAAACAAAGAGAAATAAGATAAGGGAAGAAGTTCTGGGCTGCGAACGCCAATAGATACCTAGAGAATCTTCGGATCCGCCTGAGTTGGAAAGATCAACACTCGGTAGCGGGATCAGATGCGCATGAATCTACATACGGGGTACATGGAGTAAAGTGAGTACTCCAACTAAGTGATTAATAATCATAAATATAGATTGAAAGTAAGAAATCACGTAAGGAATATTACAGGACACAATGAAGCAGTAAAAGCCATTAAAACAGTAAATCAGTAAGGATATGTGAAACTCATTCTAGTTCAACTTAAACTTCATGAAATGTTTTTTCAGCAATTAAGCAGGTAATGACAGGCAATTAAAAATGATAAACACATAATGGTTCGCCCCTCGGGCACAATATCAATAAATCCGCTCGTCGGGCAATATCTCAGAACAATACTAGCCACTCGGGCTATATCTCACATCACTATGGGTACCCGCGCTCACTAGGGTTGTGCCGACTCCTGGAGGGGCCCCTTACGGCCCAAGTGCAATATCAATCCATCTCGTGGTCTCACCACTACGCTCTCGGCCTCATATTAAGCCCTCGACCTCATAATCATAATTATTGTGTCACCGCTATGGTGTGCAACCTGATCCAAAAGTATCCTCACAACATAGTCCCTCGGCATTACTCAGTTAAAATCACATAAGACACTCGAGCAACAGTAAATGATGATGCTCAGCCCAAAATATTATTTGAAATATTATTTAGTATGTTAAAAACATAGTAAACATGACTGATTTATTAAGACAGTAGATCATAAAATGATTGAGTACAAGTATAAAGTCAAAACATTGAGGAAATATCAATAACAATCCCCTAAGAGTTCAAATGGTTGGCACGAGGCCCAAACATGGCATTCAGCCCAAAACATGATGGTAACAAATAGTTTTTAGTCAAATAAGTGGTAAAAATAGTCATTCGGGACGGACTAAGTCACAAATCCCCAATAGTGCACGACCCCACACTTGTCATCAAGCGTGTGCGTCACCTCAATATAGCACACCGATGTGCAATCCGGGGTTTCATACCCTCAGGACATCACTTACAATCATTACTCACCTCGATCCGGTCCAAACTCTAGCCCGCGATGCCTTTGCCTAACAAATCGACCTCCGTAGCCCCAAATCTAGCCACAATCAGTACATAACCATAAAAATATGCTAAGGGAACAAAGCCCACTGGAAAATATCCAATTTACATTAAAAAATCCCAAAATTGATCAAACTCGACCCACGTCTTGGAACCCAATAAAAATCACATCAATAGAATCATCTTCCTCTGACGAGTCAATACATATCAAGAACATCAAAATCGGACCTCAAATGGCCCCTCAAATCCCCACTTAAAGGTCTCTTAATCCAAAGCCCTAATCCCTCAATTTTCTTCCTTAATTTCCACTAATACCATGATTAAACAATGGAAAAATGATCATAAACATGAGTAATGAAGCTCAAGGAACATACCCAAACGATTCACCTCGATTTTCCCTTTGATTCACTGCCCTGGCTGGCTTCCCGTCTTCAAAAATGGAGAACTTATCAAAAATTCGCGAAGAAACATTATATACTTTCTGACCCACGTTTTTCACACCTACGGTCCATTTCTGCTTTTGCGATCGAAACCACTGCATCTGCAGTTTTCACTAAAGTCACCAAATATCGCATGTGTAATGCCTTGCCCGCACCTGCACCTTCGCAGGTGAGGCTCCTCAACCGCTTCTGCATTCATAACATTCCTATCTTATTTCCTCTTTTGCGGCCATTCTTCCGCATTTGCGGTGTTGCACCTGCGGTCCTTAATTCGCAGGTACAGAAACTACAAAAACAGCAAATCTGCAGCATTCACCAAACTCCCAATCTCTCTGTCAACCATTCGAAATCACCCCGAGGCCCCTGGGACCTCAACCAAAAGCACATACAATCCACATACCACCATTCAAACTTGTACCAATCTTCAAAACCCCTCAAACAATATCAAGTCACCCAAAATACATCAGATTCAAGCCGAAGCTTCGAAAATCATCCGAATTACGCTTTCGATCAAAAAGAGTACCAAACCACGTCCGAATGACCTAAAATTTTGCATGCACATCCCAAATACCACAATGGAACTACTGCAACTTTCGAAATTCCATTCCGACCCCTATATCAAAAAAATTTCCTATCAACCGGAAAACACCAAAATCTCAATTTTGCCAATTCAAGTCTAAACCTTCCATGGACTTCCAAAATGAATTCCGATCACGCTCTTAAGTCCCAAATCACCTAACGAAGCTATTCAAATCATAAAAATTCTGATCTGAGAGCATACAAACAGGTCAAATCTTGGTCAAACCTTTCAAACTGAGAACTGCTCTTCCAAATCCACTCTGATTATCCTGAAAACCATAATTGATGATTTACATAAGTCATAATACATCAGACGGGGAAATTCATGCCCGAGAACTGACGAGAAAAGTTCAAAATCTCAAAACGACTGATTGGGTCGTTACATCCGTCCCCACTTAAACATACGTTCGTCCTCGAACGTGCCAATAGTTGTACCAATAGCCAACTAGTCGCTAGATAACCTTACCATGCATATAACTGGAGGTGATCCCACGTCACCCTATCTTCTATAGGTCCGATAACACAATGCAACTGAAATTTCACAATCCAACCTAGTCCCTAAACCTTAGAACTACATTTCCACTTCTGAAGTCATCCACAAAATCAGAATCTCATATATATACTCTGAATAAGCCCGCACAATCTGCAATAACCCATACCTGTAACCTCAGGTGCAATTACATGATATACCACATAACTCAAACAGTTGTAGCGATAACTCCTAATCACAACAGCTGCTCACAACAACCGAATACACATAGAAAACCTTTTATCAACTAAGGTCTCATTCCAAAACATTCATAGACTGTCAATGACAAATGAAACACGTAATAAACCATAATCACTTCTCCGATAAACCATTCATAAAGACCTTTCTCCTTTGGCAAGGACCATAGCAAATTTCTTTGCCGAACCTTGATATTATCCTTACAACATGTTGAAACTTAATTCGTTTGTATTCATTCAAGATCCTAATGATCATATCCAATCAAACACAACTACTCTGGTGACATGACACATTAATGTCATCTAAGGCTACAACTCGTGTAGTTCGCACACCGATAAGCAACAATCTAAACATACCTAGATCATGAAAATGACTCAACTGAAAGAGTTGTATCGTAACCTCACCAGAACCACCATACACAATGTTGAGAACCCGTCACATATCATAGAAATAGAACGCATGAATCCAACCCGAAGGGTCATAGCTCCACATAGCTTTGCTGCAATGTGCGACCTTACCCAAGCATTGGTCCACATGGAACATCTCAAGTCACTATGCTCAAAATCGACAGCGACACGCAATATGATGTCTAAAACCAAAGCAATCATCATAACCACGGCGAAACAATTGACATAAAATCATACAAACCCGTAAAGACATAACCGATACACCATCCACCGAGCAACATTCAATACTCATTCCATTCGAGTTCCACTGAGAGACCCCAATAATATCGCACTACATGTGACAATAACCAAAAAATCCCATTGCCTCACAAAACGGATAAGTAACTCATAGATCACCCCCAGATTACTAATAAGCTCAATAACAATCGAATCAACAATACAGCTCGGAGCCAACCAAGACGACTCAAGTTAGAGCACACATCCATATTGGCCTGCCAATGAACCCCTTATCAAGGAGTCCCTGTAGTTGCTCCTTCAACTTCTTTTTCCGCCAGTTCCATACGATACAGTTACTGGTACCTAATCAATACGAAAATGAATAACCCTATCTGGTGACATGCCTGGAAATAGGAAACGCATCCGGAGAATCCCTCACCAAAGGAACTGAATTAATGGTAGGAGTCTCTACACTGACATCCATCATGAAAGTCCAAATTATAAAGAAAATCCTTCCCAGCCATCCATTGGGTCTTTGAAATATATAACCATTGTATTAAGAACATAAAACCCGTCGAACATCGCCACTCAATACATGGCATTCCCGGCATAGCCAACATCGTTGTTTTAGCACATTAGCTTAGAATGACACAACACTACAACAACTAGTCTATACCCAATATCACATCCAAAATCTAACATACCAAGCAACTAAAGATCCACTCGAGTCTGCAAACCCGGATAGTCACTAAGTAATGCCGATACACACGACCCACAACCACAACATAGCCTGAATAAGAGAACTCCTAGTCTCCAACTCCACATAGCACACAAATCATCATAACTGGTCCTAATTCCGCCTTCCGAATACATACCATAACTCTAATACCGAATTATTCCACGAGAGATACTCTAAAATTCTTTTTTGCCACTAAGAAAACTCGAATATCAACAGTCTATCTAACAAGAGAGTGCCGCAATACTACCAAAGTACTATCAACTTAATCACATTACTTTTTTGTGAAACATATACCCTCGTCAAATTACCCTAATTAGCAATACCATTTCCTTAATCATCTGAAGATCATTCCCCTAATCACCTGAAGCTCATTTCTCTAATTATCTGATGATGTCGCTGCCTAAGGATGTTATGATCTTCATTTCAGAACTAAACCAAGACCTTACACATGCAAATCTCAAGCCTACACCACATACTGCATAAACCATATCGTCTGAGGGTAACCACGCGAACTTCATATCCCTTCCGAGCCACAAGCAACTATGTACTCAACTAGCCAAGAACTTTTCCATTGGACCCCATCTACGTGAAAATCAATATATGTCCCATGCTCATCATGCCCGTCGAAAATATACACCTCTAACCATGGTAGAATTCATCATGAACTTTTCGAAATCCATTCGTACAAAACTAAATCGTCAGGACTGGATCCTTCTAACTCCACCAAGCTACGTAGGCCACCAAAACCCAGGAGAATTGCTGCAGAACACCCGTAGAAACTCATTACCTCAAAATCATGCAAAGAAGTAATCATATCTTTACCATGTTGATCAAGCCTTCTACCAAGCTATCCTATTGGTCCTAGTTCCTTTTAAATTACCCCCCAATTGATACTTTTCCTTTCCAAAACACCATAATTCCTCAAGCCAGACTCACCACTTGAGACCCTAGCATAGAACCACACCGTCTAAAGCTCATAACCTGCTGAATATTCTCTTAAATATTCCTAAAAGCATCACGTTCAAAATACCTACCCTGAAGAGACTTCCTGCAAATCTGAAACCATTTCCTTCTGAATACTAATATATAGAATCCCATAATTAATATAGAAATGACATAGGTCTTGACACCCTCTAATGTAAACCTCATTTTCTAGCCAATTGTACAGCTTGAAAATCTGCAATTATTACATGTAGAACCTTAAACCTGTTAGAACTATTATCGAGAGTCATTCACTTTACTCAAATAGCAATTAGACTAATCAAATGAGCCAAACAACTTGTACCTCATTAGCACTCGGACACCGCATAATGTAACCTCACGTACGACCAATCAACTTCATGCTCTATGCACCGAGCATCCTTCACTAATAAACACTCAGGACACTCTGTGATTTTCATACATCTTATGAAGCATAATATAACCTTTGTAAAAACTTTCCTTTACTCGAGCCATCCTCAGTCTCAATCTCCGTAAACCATAACTGATTCAGCTATACATCTCAAACTGGAACTAACATAGCACATAATCGTGAGCTAACTAATCACTAGCACTCCCCTACTTGGCTTGAAGCTATAGATTAAAAACACACACAATAACTTATAACTCATATACTTCACTATTGCCATAATACCTTAGTGAAATTAAACTCAATCCTTCGTAAGCTCGTGAAACACCTACCATCTAGTACTTTAAATCTTCTGCACATCTCGCATTCACTCTCGTAACAGTTAAAACCTCTCTTTTAAGCTACCCTATATTTAAATTTCAACACATGTGTTTCACTTGAAAATGAGGTCTTCTAACAGACAACATAAGGATCACACAATTTTAGAATGCTCTGCATGAGATAACCCACGTGTTTTGCCTCAAACTAAGTATGAACTCATAGACATTGCACCGTCGCTTGATCTTCCTGAGTATGAACTCATACTGCAATATGAAATTTACTTTACTCCCAGCTAGGAACCATGAAAAGATTCTTCACACACCCATAACTCGGGGATATACCTCCAATCAAGATGAAAATCAAGTACCTAATAGATATTCCATCCTCCAATAGACCCTTCTCGTCGTTTCCAATTCATATGAATACACCTCACAATCATAACATACTTATCACGTAGCTATCCAGTCATTACTCCACTTAATAGGGACACAACAAAATATGTAGATCTAGAAGCATGCACTCATGCAATCAACAACTCTGGGCTCATGCTATAGGTAGAAATTCAGCCCCAACTTTTCCAGACTGGCCAACATCAACACGCACAGATCACATCTCGCCCCTCGATTCGGGAAATCACAAGCCATCGATGCTTAAAGGATATTAAGAGCTCATGAGCGCATACAAATGTGTGGAAGGAGTTTCAAAAGTTATTTCTCATGATGAATCAAGGATGCACGATAAGAATTCAAGAATGTGAAGTTTTTCCTAAAGGTTCTACAACACCCGAGGATAAGTACAGACGTCTCTGTACTGATCCGTGAGACTCTACTAAACCTGCTCATGACTCGTGGGACCTATCTAACCTAGGCTATGATACCAAATTGTCACGACCCCCAAATCTGATCGTGATGGTATCTCTCGTGAAGACAAGGCCAGCCGACACATTTCCAATCTAGTTTTAAAAAATTAATTAATAAACATTTAGTCTTAAACATGATGTAAATCCAAAAGTAAGCATTGGCAATACAAAACAATTTGCAGAATACAACCCAACACAACCCGATATCGGGGTATCTCTAGTCATGAGCATCTAAAAATCCAGAATAAGACTAGAAAGTCTACAGAGGTCAATATAAATCTTAAACAAAGAGAAATAAGATAAGGGAAGAAGCTCTGGGGTGCGAACGCTGGCAACTACCTAGAGAATCTTCGGATCCGCTTGAGCTGGAAAGATCAACACTCGGTAGCAGGACCAGATGCTCTTGAATATGCATACATAGTGCAGGGAGTAAAGTGAGTATTCCAACTAAGTGAGTAATAATCATAAATAAAGACTGAAAGTAAGAAATCACGTAAGGCACATTACAGGCCATAATGAAGCGGTAAAAGCCATTAAAATAGTAAATCGGTAAGGATATGTGAAAGTCATTATAGTTCAACTTAAACTTCATGAAAAGTCTTTTCAGCAATTAAGCAGGTAAATAACATGCAATTAAGAAAGATAAACACATAAAGGTTCGCTCCTCGGGCACAGTATTAATAAATTCGCCCATCGGCCTCATAATCATAATCAGTATATCACCGCTATGGCGTGCAGCCCGACACAAAAGTATCCTTACAACACAGGCCCTCGGCCTTACTCAGTTAAGATCACATAAGCCACTCAGGAAGCAGTAAAACATGATGCTCATCCTAAAATAATATTTGAAATAACATTTAGTATGTTAAAAACAGAGTAAACATGGTTGAGTTATGAAAACAGTAGATCATAGCATGACTGAGTACAAGTACAAAGTCAAAACAGTAAGCAAATATCAATAAAAATCCCCTAAGAGTTCAAATGGTTAGCACGAGACCCAAATATGGCATTCAACCTAAAACATGATGATAGCAAATAGTTTTCAGTTAAATAAGCGATAAAAATAGTCATTCGGGACAGACTAAGTCATAATCCCCAATACTGCACGACCCCACGACCAAATGAATCAGATGAAAGAATAAAATTACATCAGTGATTACATCTATATCTAATCAGCCTAATGCAGACTCATAGTCTAATAATATAAGATAAACCAACTTCTAGGATCGGATTTGCCAAAGCCTTTCTCTTATTTGGGATGTGTCAAAGTTCAAAGGAACTTTAAGAGTTCCAGGAAATGCTTACACCCCATATATGATTGCAGAATCAGATTACAGTGCAGTGTGGAAGGGCCAGCCCTCAAATGTCAAAGTTCAGAGGGAACTCAAGGTCCCAAGGCAAGGATCATAGGAGGGGCAGAACTTAGAGAGTAGGATTAAGTGTAAGTGCAATAAAAGGGAATTAAGGGGAGGTAAGACTTTTTTGAAGGTCAGGCTCAGCCCTGGACAACAATTGGGGTGCTTCCAGGCCATACCTTAACCCATCACACATAAGGGAATGAGGTATGGGGGTAATTGTTTATACTAGCAGCAAGAAACAAAGAAAGAGCAGGCAAAAGCATGTAGGTACTTCAAAATTAACTTTGCAGAGAGTTGAAAGCATACATGGATTCAAAGACTATAAATAAACACATTAGAATGATACTGAAATTAATTTTAGGACATACCAGTTCAAAGAAGCAAGCAGGGAGAAACAGTAACCTTATGAAAGCCAAAGTGCAGTCAAGAAGCAAGAGTATAAGTTTAGAAGAGAGTTGTGATTTTTTGTGTGCTAATCGTGTATTTATAGTGCATAAAGGAAACAGAAATAGATAAGAAAATAGTTTGAGAATCAAGCACATAAGGTTTCCCTTTAATTAAGGGATTCTGATTTCAAACGGGCAAAGTAAATAAGGAAAGAGGTCAACTAAACATTCTTCAAAGTAGTGCAAGAAGGGGTAAATACATAATAGTTATTTAAGGGAAGGTTTTGACAGTACACGACTATGCAAATTAAGGAAATGAAACTAATTGACAGCAAAGCAATAATGAGTCAAAATTTTTGTATGAATGAACCAAGTCAGAAAAAGGTAAAGAGAGGCTTTACTTAAGAAGAATCAGCAACAATCAATTAATCCCAAAAAAAAGATTCTGATTTGAACATAAGTTGGAAAACCTTTTTGAAGAAAGATTTTGACACACATATAAAAGGGATTGTCATGCTAATCAGAAGAGTCTAGTATAGAAGAATTTAGAGTCATACATAAAAGGGTTCGAATTCAATACATAGATCCAAAGTAAGTTTGAGAGAGTCCAGGGCTCAAATAGAACCCTAGTCCAAACACACAAGACCAAACTCGCCCAAAAACCCTAAATCCTAGGGTTTTCGATTTGAATTAGATGCAAAGAAGACAAAATGAGGAAACAGGCAAATACAGTAAAAAGTTCAAGTGAATAGAGTAAGGAAATTAATTCGAGACATAATGAGAGTAAAAGAAATAGTTGAGAAAAACATGTTTAAGTGGGTATTTTAGAGGAAACTTAAAAAGGTAAAAATAATAAGAACACTTAATGAACGCGGTAGGAAAATACAATAGGCGAAGCATATCAAGTCATAATGGAAGGCAAATAACAGAACATCATGAAGAGCATACAAACATATAACGTAGAAACACAGTAGAAGAACATGTGTGGTAAAAGGAAAACATAAGAACATAGTAGAGACAAACATACACAAAGAAAGGGAAAAGAATAGTCAGAAAAACACTTAAGCATTTTCAAAAACCCTAAACCGGAAAAAAGTGACTTTGAAAGTAAAATTTTGTAAAGAAAAGTTGGGGAAATCTTTTGAGAACTCAAAAATAGAGCATGAATACACACAGATCTGAAGAGAATCAGAGAAAAACCTCGAACAGCTAGGGTATCAGGTGAACCCCTAGAATGAGAAAAGATTGGAAAAGGTCCGATCTAAGTCGGATAAGGCTGGAAACAGGCTTAGGAGGCTAAGATATGCCGGAGCTAGGCCGAAGATGGCCGAAAACCTCAAGTCAGCGGAGGTATGAGTGGAGACCTTTTAAGTCTAGCCTCAAACCTTCAAGTACTAGGCACACAGTAGCGATAGCAGGTAAGTATTAAGGTTCCATAGCCTGAGAAGCCATGGAAACCGACGAGAATCGAAGGGATTAGGGTTAGTTTGGGTGGCGACGACTAGGGTTTACAGAGAGAATGGGAAAGGAAGGGAATTCTAGGGCGGCGGGTTAGGGGAAATGAATTAGGATTGGGGTGGTTTGGAAATTTAAAAAAGGAAAGGTGGGGTGCGAGCCGTTGATCTTTTATATCAACGACTGTGATTAAAAGAAAGTCCTGGTTGGGTAATTCAAACGGGTTAGGGGTTGGGTTGGAATGGTCCAGAATTGGGCCTGGATGGGGTCAATTAAGGGGATGAATGTTGCTATAATTGAAATGTAGATGGAATATATATTAAATAGGCAATTTTTCATTTTTTAATTTAATTAAAATGGTTTAAATTGCTTTTAAAACCAAATTGAAAGCACTGAACTAACTAATAATATATAAACATTAATATAAAAATACTGGAAATAATGTTATAATTGTAAAATGCTATTAATTGTAATATAGGCTATAATTGTAATTTTATGCAATTTAGCTTTAAAATTATCAGATAAATTTATAAAAATATGCTAAATCACCTTAATTATATTGTGGTGTAAATATGAGGATGGAAATAAATTACTCACCTAATGATAGTTTTGGGAATAATTATTGGATTTTTGTACTGCTAAAACAAATAATAAAAATGATTTTAAAAAGATTTAAAAATTAGGAAAAAATGTCAAAATTCTTGGGCATACTTATACATGCATGTACATACTATTTTGAGAATATTTTTAGTATAAAAATAGGTAGGGAAAAATTGGGTATCAACAGCACCTACGGCCCTAAATCCGCAGGTGCGGAAACAAACAGAAACAGTAAATTTGCAGCATTCACCAAACTCCCAATCTCTCCGTCAACTATCCAAAATCACCCCGAGGCCCCCAGGACCTCAACCAAAAGAACAAACAAGCCACGTACCACCATTAAAATTTGTACCAATCTTTAAAACCCCTCAAACAACATCGAATCATCCAAAATATATCAGATTCAAGCCGAAGCTTCCAAATCTTCTGAATTACGCTTTCGATCAAAAGAGTACCAAACCACGTCCGAATGACCTGAAATTTGGCATACATATCCCAAATGCCACAATGCAACTACTGCAACTTCCAAAATTCCACTCCGCCCCCTATATCAAAATCTCACCTATCAAATAGAAAATGCCAAAATCCCAATTTCACCAATTCAAGTCTAAACCTTCCACTGACTTCCAAAATGTATTCCGAGCACGCAGCTAAGTCCCAAATTAGCTAATGGAGCTAACCAAATCATAAAAATTCCGATTGGAGATCATATCCAAACAAGTCAAATCTTGGTCAAAGTTTTCAAATTTCAAGCTTTAAACTGAGAACTACTATTCCAAATTCACTCTGATTACCCTGAAAAACAAAACTGATGATTTACATAAGTCATAATACATCACATGGGGCAATTCATGCCCAAGAACTGGCGAGCAAAGTGCAAAAGCTCAAAATGACCAGTTGGGTCGTTACAGTAAGAGAAAAATTGCCTTTTCATGGATAATTGCCCCTTGATAAGTGCTTGATTCACTATTTGAATGTGTTTATATATTGTGGAACGGACGAACGCCGCAGTAGATTAAATAGATGCATCTATGGTTTGCGTCATTTGACCCTATGGTAGTGCACAGTTTAAATATTGTTGGATCGGGTCGTACGTCCTAGACATGATTTGCGCATGCTTGTATTCCTCACCTTGAGATATATGTATGTTGTTATTTGTTCTCCCTTCTAATGACCCGGCTGGTCGTTTTGAGCTTTTGCATTTTTCTCGCTAGTTCTCAGGCATGACTAGCCACGTATGATGTATTATGATGTCACGACCTGGATTTTCCTCCATCGCGAGTCGTGATGGCGCCTGCTAATGGATCTAGGCCAGCCAAAATATAAACATTCTCTGATAAATCTCAACAATATAAATAAATGGAAATCAATTAATCAAGTGTAGAAGACTTAAAGCTAAATAAAAATGAAACCAAAAATGCGGAAGTTTGAAACATATCTCTACCCAGAACCTGGTGTTACTAGCTCACAAACTTCTAAGATTCACTAAATACAACTGTCTGAAAGAAATCATAACAGTCTGTTTCAATACAAGAGTTAACAAACTGAATAAAGAGGGAAGAGACTCCGGGCCTGCGGACATCTGCAAGGCTACCTCAAGAGTCCATGGATTGAAGGTTTGGTCCCGATCTAATACTGCTGTGGTTCGAAAGTTGCGTCCTAATATGTGCAAAAGAAATGCACAGAGTGTAGCATCAGCACAACTGACCCCATGTGCTGGTAAGTGCCTGGCCTAACCCCGACGAGGTAGTGATGAGGCTAGACAGGACCTACCACAAATAACCTGTACAGATATATGTGCAATAACAGGAAAATACACTAATTTAAGCAGTAAAAAAGGTGGGGGAAACATGCTGTGGGGTACTACAGTCTATATGTATAGGAATCAACGGTAAAGAAATAAAGCTGAAAAACAACAACTGATAAGGAAAAACACGGGAAGTCTCTACATTCGAACACAATACACTCAGTCCATACTCTGTTGCGGCGCGCAACCCGATCCTCAACAGATATCACCGTTACAGCATGAAACCTGATCCTCAATAATCAATACTGTTGCGGCGTGCAACCCGATCCTCAACAATCAATAGCGTTGCAGCGTGCAACCCGATCCTCAATATTTCATTAACACCGTTGCGGCGTGCAACCCGATCCTCAATATTTAATACCAAGAACTCACCCCCCGACGACCGTAACTCAAGTGCGAGGGGAGTAACAACAATCACAAGAAAATCCCGGCAAGGGAAAACAAATAACAATTCAATCATCCGGCAAGGGAGAATACAATAAATACATATGTCCCGGCAAGGGATTAATCGCTACACGATCCACTTTTAATCACCCATTTCTCGAGTAACAATTTCTAGTCCGAGCCAATGATCCAAAAGCCAAACCAATCACAATATATTATGCTTATCAACCCAAGCAAGAAAGATGTACGATTAAATCCGAATCCAACACATATAAGACTCACGGTCATGCTAGACTCCGGTGCATAGATAACCGTCACCATGCCTATACACCGTACTCCACATTTAGCAAGTAGCAAATAACACCCTAATCCTAATCCCTCAAGCCAAAGTTAGAATAAATACTTACCTCGGTCCGAAAATAGCAATCAAGGATCTAAAACCGCCTTTCCTTTAGAATCCAACTCTGAAACAATGATATCTAGGCACAATTTAGTTCAATAGTATCAATAAGAGCTCAAAAA
>MU692983.1:169831-188185 GCA_026770625.1 Nicotiana glauca
CTTATCCGGATTTCTAGTTCGCAGACTGTAACAGAGTCAAACTTTCCTCGGTTCGGGATTAAACCGGTGACTTGGGACACCATTATATTCTAAAGTGGCGACTCTTAAAATTTAAATAACTAATCCCGTTCCGACTGTCCTTAAAATGGAAAAACTCTTTTCCCTTCTATATTATATTTCTTTCCGGGGTGTAGTAAAACAAGAGGGGCTTCCTGGTAAAAAGTAAGCGGTAAAAAGGAGGTGTGACAGAGGTTCTATTTGCGTTTCGATCCCGAGGTTGTTATTTGATTTCAATTTTTAGCTCAAGGGTTACGGATATTGCACAAAGCTTGGCTTGGAGTTTGTTAACATACTGAAGGAGGTTTTCCACCAGGAAAGGTGCGTTTACTCCGCTAAAGTTCAAATGAATGAAATGCTTCTTCTTCAAATTTTCAATTAATTATTTCCATAAAACTAGCCCACCATTTTTAGTGTGTTAAAGTTCTTAGCGAGAATCCGATAAAGTCTATTTGGTTTTAGGTTTAGCGTGAGTTTCTGATTTTCCTTTTAAGTGGTTATGCCTTATTAGAGATAGATAATGGTTGTATTCTATTATGGGCAATATTCAACTATGGCTATAAAGTAAATAAAGGGGTAAAATGGCAAAAGTGGTTATGTTGTAAATAGTTGGGCCATAATGAAATAGGCTTGGTTTTGGGGCTTAGAACAAAATACTGTTGTTACCAATTCGGCCGAAAATCGATTCTGCCCATGCCCAATTGTCCCACTCCTGTTTTGACCCATCCTCCATAAAATCACAAGTTAGTTCATCCTTTAAAAAATTAATGGGCATCAAATATCGTCAATCATGCTTCGGACGTGACTTAATCTACAATTGTGATTTTGTATACGTTCGCGTAACATAATTGCGATTTTAATTCTAAAAGACTCAAGGTATGTGTTCGTGCAACCTCAAATAAAATTTTCTTAATAAAAATAAACAAAGCGTTATTAATTGTGGACACGTTCGCGTGACATGATTTTGAAGCACCAAAAGAAAAGAGTATACGTATGCGTAACTCAATTCTTTAATTGTAAATGATTCAAGTATTAAAAGTGATAAAAAGATAATTGCACATAGGTCCTAAAAATGAGTAGTTAAATAATTTAAGCCAAGTAATAATCACTAAGCGACCGTGCTAGAACCACGAAATCCGGGAATGCCTAACACCTTCTCCTGGGTTAACAGAATTCCTTATCTAGAATTTCTGGTTCGCAGACTCTTTAAAAATAAAACTTCCTCGATTTGGGATATAAATAAACCGATGACTTGGAATACCGTAATTTATTCCAAGTGGCGACTATGATTAAATAAATAATCCCACTTCGAATAATGTTACTTAAAGTGAAAAAACTCCCTTATATACTTACCCTTTCGAGAGTGATGTGTAAAAAGGAGGTGTGACACTATATCATAATCCGATGCACCTCGCCACGCAACCGATGGCATTTCTGACATAGCCCATAGCACAATAGTCTAGAACAACCCACATTGCGACAACCACTCTACAGCTCATCATCATATACAAAATCTAACATACCAACAAATAAGGACCCACTCGGGACTCCAATCCCAATAGCCGCTAACGGTACCAATACATATTATCCACAACCACTATATAGCCTAAACATGATAACTCCCTGTCTCCAGCTCTACATAGCACACGAATTACTATACCTGATCCAAAATTATGCAGTATAATTACATATTGCACCTCGAGTACCCAATCATTCTTCGAAGATATTATAAAATTCTCCTGTGCCATCAAACACACTCAGATATCAAGAGTCGATCTATCAAGAAAAATGCCGCAATACTACCGAAGTGCCATCAACTTAATCATATTTCCCTTTTTCTGAAACGTATACCCTTGTCAAATCACTATGATTAGCAACACCGTTTCCTTTGTCATATGAGGATCACTCACCCTTATCATCTGAAGATCGATTCTTAAATCACCTGCAGCTGCCCATGCCTCTTAAGAATTTAATGACTTTCCATCCCGAACTGAACCGAGCCTTACACATACAAATCCCAATCCTCCACAACATAATGCATATACCATAACACATTAGGATAACATGAGAACTTTTATCTCCCTTCCGTGCCGCAGACATCGACGCATTCAACTAGTCAAGGACTTTCATTGATCCCATTTAGAAGAAAATTGTGACACACTTCATGCTTCGCATACCCATAGGAAATATACTCATCTTCAAACCACGGTAAAACCCAACAAGAACATCTCTGCCAACTCTATTTGTACAAGCTAAACTGCCAGGACTGAATCCTTATATCTAAACAGAGCTGAGCAAGCCGTAAAGACTCAAGAGCATTGCTGCAAATTGCCTAAAAAAGTCCATAACTTCGAACACATACAAGGAATTAATCATATCTTTACCATACCGATTCGGTCTATTATCAAGCTACTACTTCTATCAAAATTCTCTTTTTATTCCTCATCCACTTGATATTTCTCCCTCGCTGTAGCATCACAATGCCTCAATCCAGGCCTACCACAGGAGATTCGAACATAAGACCACACTGTCTAAGACTCATAGGCCACCGAATACTCTCTCAATGCTTCCCAGAAATACAACGTTCCAGAATACTTTACTTGAAGAACTTCCTGCGAATCGGAATTCGTTACCATTACTTCCCAGATACTGATACATGGAATCCCATAATTAACATAAAAATACCACAAGCCTCAACATTCCCAGATGAATAAACAGTCTCTGACCACATACACAACCTTGAGACACCTGATTGATACATGTACAATCTTGAACACATTAAAACCATTCACGAGATCATTCACTCTTATTCAAACTGCAATTTAGCTGACTTAGCGAATAGAACCACTCGTGCCTTATTAGCACTCTAACATCGAAGGATATGACCTCATTCCAATACAAACGAACATCTTCCTTCTCTATACACTGAGCATTCTCTATCAACAACAGTTCAAGACATCCTAATATTTCCTCACCTCTACGAAGCACCATATAACCTTTATCAAAATTTTTGCTTCACTCGTGCCATCCTCGGCTAATTTTCTGCAACAAGGAATGATCCGCCAGCCTACCTCAAAAAGGAACCAACATACCACATAACCGTGCAATCTGCTAATCAACAGCAACCTCCCCAACTTGGCTCGAAGCCATCTATTAGGACATATTTAATAACCCGTAATACTTTTACCCTAATGATGCCACAGTATTATAGTGAGACTAAACTCAAGTCATCTACTAGTTTATGAAAACACAGATCCTAAGATGCTGAAATCCTCTACAAACCTCGCATTCATCCCCACATCAGCTGAGTCCACTTTCTTAAGCGACCCGAATTTATCAAATTTCAACACGTACCCTTCAATTAGACATGAGATCTTCTAACAGTATACATAAGAATCGTACCCCTTAAGAACACTCCGCAGGAGATATCCAACCTGATTCGCCTCAATTTAGTATTTCAGCACATTTTCCACCATCATACACACAACACAACCATTTGGCCTTCCAGAACCTGAACTCATACTGCCACACGTAATGTACTTCACTTCCCAACTAGGAGACACGAAAATATTCTTCACGCACGTATACTCGGGGCTACACAACAGATCACAATAGGAAATGAACCACTTAATAGTTTATCTATTATCCCCCAGACTCCTTCGTCACTATCAAGACATATAATAATATCTCATTACATGAATACCAAACCGTCATTCCGGCTAATAGTGACAATACTGAACATATAAGTTCAAAACACTTGCTCACACGATCAGCACCTCAGTGCTCAAGCCATAGGCAAGATCCGGCCTCAAGTCCTCCAGACTGGCCGAACATCAAACTTATGGGATCATATCTCGCCCCTTGATCGGGGAATCACAAGCCATCAGGGCACTTATAATACCGAGCGCTCATATGCGCATACAGACGCGTGGAAGGAATTTCAAGAGTGATATCTCAAGCTAAATCAAGTACGCACGATAAGAATTTCAAGAAAGTGATGTTTTCCTAAAGGTTCTGCAGCCTCTCGAGGATAAATACAGACGTCTCTGTACCGATCCGCGAGACTCTACAAACCTGCTCATGACTCGTGAGACCTAGTAACCTAGGCTCTGATACCAACTTGTCACAACCCCGATCCCGGTCGTGATGGCGCCCAAGATAATTGCTAGGCAAGCTCGACCAATTACACTCTCAACCCGAGCATGAAGCTCAAAACCAATTATTTAAATATCATTAACAATAACGAAGCTAAAAGATTAAGCTGATTGATAGATATAAGCTGAATATCACGATAACACGAAATATACTCCCAAAGACCTGGGAGTCATGAGTCTAGAGTCTCTAACATTACAGTGTGAAAAGACTCCAAATAATATAATGTCTCAAAACTGCGGAAAGATAACAAAAGGGATAGGGGAGGAGTCGAGTCCTGCGGATGTCAGGCAGCTACCTCGACAACTCTGAACAAACTCTGAAATCAGCAAAAGCTCAGCTAAACTCCCGGGATACCTGGATCTGCACACATGGTGTAGGGAGTAAAGTGAGTTCTTCCAACTCAGTGGTAATAAGTGTAAATAATAACTGAGCAGTAAGAAATCACGTAAGAACACTCCATCATGCTATATAGTACAGTACAACCTTTTTAACAAAATAGTAAAAACCATGAAACTCCTTTAGAAACATCTAGCTCAGTTTAAAAATCTCTTTTGAAAATATTATTTTTCCAACATTAAGCATATGAATGCGATATCAGCTAGTGCAAGTCCGCACACAAGTCAGCCCCTCGGGCACAACACTCTATTTACAAATAACNGCGGATGTCAGGCAGCTACCTCGACAACTCTGAACAAACTCTGAAATCAGCAAAAGCTCAGCTAAACTCCCGGGATACCTGGATCTGCACACATGGTGTAGGGAGTAAAGTGAGTTCTTCCAACTCAGTGGTAATAAGTGTAAATAATAACTGAGCAGTAAGAAATCACGTAAGAACACTCCATCATGCTATATAGTACAGTACAACCTTTTTAACAAAATAGTAAAAACCATGAAACTCCTTTAGAAACATCTAGCTCAGTTTAAAAATCTCTTTTGAAAATATTATTTTTCCAACATTAAGCATATGAATGCGATATCAGCTAGTGCAAGTCCGCACACAAGTCAGCCCCTCGGGCACATCACTCTATTTACAAATAACTCCAGGGTATCTAGTACACAGTGCAAGAAATTGCATGGATGCCAATGATATGAGAGTGATAAATGTCATGCCATGTAGTACAAACAGGAATCAATGTGTGAATGCAATGCAATGCACATGATCCCTGCGGCACGCAGCCTGATCCATTTAGATACCCGCGCTCACTGGGGTGTGTATAGACTTCGGAGGGGCTCCTACAGCCCAAGCGCCATAATACTGCAGCGTACAGTCCGATCCACATATTATATCACTGTTGCGTGCAGCCTAATCCATATAACATACTATTGCGGCGTGCAGTCCGATCCATATAACATACTACTGCGACATGCAACCCGATCCATATCTCAGTCCAGACCATGCAAATGAGCCACTAGGGGCAATGTCAAGTAATAGCTTTTACCTCAAAATATCAGAAAATGCAATTTAAGTCCTTAAACCTTAGCAATATGACTGCACATATCAAAACAGTGTTTAACTCAGGACTGAAATCATTTAATATGCTAAGCGTCATGAAAACAGTAATAATAACCCCTACAGGGTTCAAATAACCGGCACGAAGCCCAAAATATGGCAATCAGCCCAATACAAGATAGCATCTAGCAAGTTTCAGTCAATTACGCAGTAATATCCACAACCGGGACGGACCAAGTCACAATCCCCAACGGTGCTCTACCCCACACTCATACCTGGCATGCAAGTCACCACAGTACAGGACTATGATGTGCAAATCCTGGGTTTCAAACCCTCAGGATATCATTCACAAGTATTACTCACCTCGAACCGGTGAAATTCCTCGCTCGCGACGCCTTTGCCCCTCAAATTGGCCTCCACGCACGTTGAATCTAACCAAAACTAGAGCGAATACATTACAATATGCTAAGGGAACAATACCCAATCGAAAATAATCGAAATATATCAAAAATCTCGAAGCTAGTAAAACCCGAGCCCCCGGCCCACTTCTCAAAAAATTACAAAACTCATATTAACGGATTCCTCGTCTCGCCAGGAGTCCGTACATATCAAGAACTCCCAAATCCGAGCTCAAATGACCTATCAAACTCCAATTTGAAATATTATAACTCAAGCCCTAGCTTTACCCCTTTTTAATGAATTTCAACCATTTTCCATGATAATTCTACCATAAACTTGAATAATTAGGCCAAGGAACTTACCTCCAATTATTAACCCTTGAATCCCTCTTCAAAATCGCCTCCAAGCTCTCAAAAATCGCTCCACAATTGAGGAAAAATGACATAAGCTCGCGGATGAATTATTGATATAAACCCTTCTGCCACAGCGATTTTTTGCTTTTGCGCTTTAATTACCACTTTTGCGGTTCCCCAGCTGCTTCTGCGGTTTCTTCCAAAAATGCCCAGACCGCTTCTGTGGTCCATAATCGCATCCGCGATTCCCGCTTTTGCGGAAACCCCTCCGCTTCTGCGAAAATTGCCTAGGCCCCTCAGAACCGCTTTTGCGACCACCAAGGCGCATCTGCAGAACCACTTCTGCGGCTCCTTTTCCGCAGATGCGGAAATGCCAGAAGCCATAAAAATACCAGACCTGCAACATGCTTCAAAATTCCCGTTTAACCACCCGAAATAACACCGAGGCCCCCGGGACCTCAACCAAAAGCACAAACATGATTTATTCCCTTATTAAAACTTGCTCGAATCATCAAAATGCCAACCTTAACATCAAAATACTTAATTTTCATCAAATCAAAGCCTAAGTTTCTTAAAAACTTCCGAATTGCACATTCGATCAAAAACCCGACCTAAACACCTCTGAATGACCAGAAACTTTGCACGCATATCCTACATCACCTAACAGAGCTATTGCAACTCTCGGAATTCCATTCCGACCCTCGAATAAAAATCTTACCTATGAACCGGAATCCGCCAAAAATTCAAACTTCGCCAATTCAATCCTAATTCTACACCGGACCTCCAAAGTCAATTCCGATTGCACTCCTAAGTCACAAATCATCCCTCGAAGCTATCCAAATCACCAAATTTCACATCCAAGCCTTCTAACTATATAGTCAACTTCCGGTTGGCTTTTCCAAAACAAGCTTCCTTCTAAGAGACTATGTTCCTCATTTCCAACTAAATCCAATTCAATTCTATCCGATTAACTCAAATACTGATATTGAATCATAGAACAACATAATATGGAGGGAAACGGGCGGTAACTCACGTGACAACGGGCCGGGTCGTCACAAAAGTAGGACAAATATAATATAATGATATATTACTATATGAATTTTTCTCTCAATTTTAACACTTTATATAGTCTGTTTAGCATTTATTCTCATTTTTTGTATTTAATTTTATTGACTGGTAATGTATTACTAATATGGAGTATTCTTATGAAACTGATCTTATTAAACCTTCATACATATATTTAATAAGAATTCAATAGACAAGATTGTATTAATCTTAAAATCTTAAATATTAACTTATAAGTTATTATAATCCAAACAAATAAGTTATTACAACTATGTCCTTTCCCTATGAGTTCTTTTGTTTAATATTTTAGCGCAATTTTGGTCTATTAATATTATATTCATAATTTTATAATAATATACGCTCTCCCGTTTCTAAACGAATTTGGACAATATAATGCGTTTTCAAATTAAATTAGTAGTATAATTTTTTAAAGAAGTATATCATAAAAGTAATAGGATTACGTGGCTAAAAATATGACCATATCTCAAAAATAATTTTAATAATAAAAAATCTAACATGTTCCTAAAGGTATTAGGTTTACATGCTAATATGTAGTATTTTATTTCTATGCCCGAACATAATTATACTAATGGGATTTCTAAAGGTAATCATGTAAGATTCTTAACGTGTAGTATATATTATGTCCTAAAACTAATAGGATTACAAGGCTAATGTGTAGGATTCTGATTATGTCCTTTTATTGTTAGTTATTATGCTTTAGATGATTGTTTTATTATTATATATAAAATTTCTCTCCTTAATTAAATTTTATTATTCCTTCAAATAAATAAATATTTAAACCATCATGTGCCATTATAAAAGTGAGAACCTCATGTCACGACCCGGATTTTCCACCATCGGGAGTCGTGATGGCGCCTACTGTCGGAGCTAGGCAAGCCGAACATTTAGAAACATATCACCGATTTCGTTTAAACAATATAGTAACGGAAATACTAAAATAAAGTAGAAGACTTTAAAAAATTTTAAAGAGCTGAAAACTGAAATACGAAACACCAAATTATACTTCTACCCAGTATCTGGTGTCACTACTCACAGACTACTATAGAATACTGAAACAAGGGTCTGAAAGAAATACATATAACCGTTTGTCCCGAACACATGGGACAACAGAATAAAGTAAGGATAGAGAAGACGCCGGGCCTGCGGATGCCTGCAAGCTACCTCAGTGTCTCGCGGATCTGAATGCTAACACCTGCACCACTGCTGCTACTGCGGTCCGAATCCTGTATCTGCGCAAAAGAGTGCAGAGTGTAGAATCAGCACAACCGACCCCATGTGCTGGTAAGTGCCTGGCCTAACCCCGGCGAAGTAGTGACGAGGCTAGACAGGACCTACCACAATTAACCTGTGCAAATATAATATACAAGTGCGAGAAAAAAACAATAACAAAATAATACAAAGTAAATCTGGGAGGGGACATGCTATCGAGGAGTACTAGATAAAAATGGAACATTAAAAACAACAGCAGATCTACTCTGGGTTTCATGACGCATATGTTTACAGTGGACGGCGTGCCACACGATCTGATAATGTATAACATAAGTGGACGGCGCGCCACACGATCCCGTAGTGTAGTATATAAGTGGACGGCGCGCCACACGATCCCTTTCTATATATTACGTGGTAGGCGTACCACTCGCTCCCGTTTCTCCGTGCACAATGTCACCGGTATCTCAGGCCAATAACAATAATAAATATAAGTTGTGGTCGGTGTACCACTCATTCCCAATTCATATTTTATAGGTGGACGGCATGCCACACGATCCCATATTGTAATTCATAAGTGGTTGGCGTGCCACACGATCCTAATTCATAATTCATAAGTGGTCGGCGTGCCACACGATCCCATATTATAATGAATAACACTAATAATCTCTCCAAAGGAGGTCCCATTGGGGAAAAACAATAACATAACAATTAAACCCGGCAAGGGTACAACTAACAGCCCAACTATCCCGGCAAGGGAGAATTCAATAGTAACAGTCTACTCATCTCTGCAAGGGAATCATTGCTTCACAAACTCTTTTAGTTCATTTCGTTCTTATCCAACACTTTACATGGAAGTTATCAATTTAACAAGATAGTTGTGTCATATCTTTTGAATTAAAAGAATTTACGACTCACAGTCATGCTAAACACCGGTGTATAGATACTCGTCACTATTCCTATACATCATACTCGATCATTTAGCAAATAGCAATCAAAACACTCTAATCCTATTCCCTCAAGACAAAGTTAGATCAAACACTTACCTCGGTCCGAAAATAGCAATCAAGCCTCTAACACCACCTTTCCTCTAGAATCCAACTCTGAAACAACGATATCTAGCCATAACTAGTATAATATTATCAATAATGGCTCAAAAACACAATCCCATAGCCTAGAAATGAATTTCCTATCATTCATCCAAAAATACCAAAATCCGACCCCAGGCCCACATGGTCCAAACTCGAGGCCCGGACCAAAACCCAATCACCCATAACCCCACGAGTTCAAATATGTAATTTGATTTAAGATTTGACCTTGAATTGAGGTTAAATTGCCGAAAATCCCAAAAGCCCTAGTTCTACCCAAAACCCCCCATTTTACACCCTAAATTACATGTTTAGGCCTAGGAATTCAAGAGATTTTGATGGAAAATGAAGAAAACGAGTTAATTAATACTTACCAAAGGAGATTTGGTAAAGAAGAGCTTTAAAGATCGCCTAGGCGCTGTTGGAGAAGAGAGAGTTTGAGAAATGGGGTGAAAATCCCGTAAGTGTTCTGTTTTAGGCTTTTAAAAATAACTGGGCAAAATTTGTGCTATGCGTTCGCGACATTGTGTCGCGTTCGCGAAGGAGACATGCTTGGAACTCTACGTGTTCGTGAGGGTTCTATGCGAACGCATAGAAGGAGACTGGGGGGGTATGTGACTACCCGGCCTGTCGACACGGGAGTTACCGCCCCGTTTCCCTCATATTATACTTAACTATCAATATTTGTAATTGAGTTAATCGGGTATGATTGGATTGGTTCTAGTTGGAAATGAGAAACTTAGTTTCCTAAAGGGAAGCTTATTTTGGAAAAGTCAACTGGAAGTTGACTATTTTGTTAGAGGGCTCGGATGGGAATTCTGATGATTCGGTTAGCTTTAGGGGATGATTTGTGACTTAGGAGTGCAATCGAAATAGAATTTGGAGGTCTTGTGTAGAATTACACTTGAACTGGCTAAGTTTGAATTTTGGCGGATTCCGGTGGGTAGGTGAGATTTTGATCTGAGGGTCGGAATGGAATTCTGAGAGTTTTAGTAACTTCTTTGGGTAATTTTGGATATTTTTGCAATTTTTCAGGTCATTGGGACATCATTTGGTCGGGTTTTTGAATGAATGCGCATTTCGGATGTTTTGATGAAAAACTAGGCTTGAATGTGATGTATTTATTGGTTTTTGCGTTGTTTGACGTGTTTTGAGGATTGGAACAAGTTTGAATAAGGTTATAGGATGTGTTGGTTCTTTTGGTTGAGGTCCCGGAGGACCTCGGTGTGATTTCGGGTGGTTAAACGGGAATTTTGAAAGTATGGTGCAGGTCTGAAACTTCTGCCTTCTGTTGTTTCTGCATCTGCGGAAAAGGAGCCGCAGAAGCGGTTCTGCAGATACAGCGAGATGGTCTCCTAAGCGGTCAGGCATGGCCCAGGGCAATTCCGCATAAGCGGACTAGGGGGTCGCTTCAGCGGGTCCGCTTAAGTGGATAATACACCGTAGAAGCGGTCGATGGAGGACCGCAAAAGTGGATGCTGAGTCGCATAAGCGGTCCCATGAAATTTTAAGTGAGACCGCATAAGCGGTACCGCAGGTGCGGTTAAAGGACCGCAGAAGGGGAAATCGGGCCTCTGTTTAATGAACAGTGTTCGCGAATTTCAGAAGTCAAGAAAATATTTAGGACTTTGACTAGGGTTGTTCTTGGGCGATTTTGAGGAGAAATCAAAGGAGCTTCATCAGGTAAGAATATTAGCCTCGGAATATGTTATTTTGGTGTAAAAACATTGATTAACCACTGAATTTCAAGGATTTAAAGGTTAAAAATGGAAGTTAGGGCTTGAAAACTCAAGAGAGTTTAAATGTGAGTTTGGAGGGGCAAACAAACTCCGATTTTTATAAATTTGATATGTATAGACTCGTGGTGAGACGAGTAATCCAGTGATGTAAATTTTGGAGATTTTTGAGAAGTGGGTCCGGGGCTCGGGTTTTTTTCCAACTTTCTTACTTTCAATCATTATATATGTCTATTACCACTGAGTTGGAATTACTCACTTTACTCCCTGCACCATGTGTGCAGATTCAGGTGTCCCGCAGACTTAGCTGAGCAGTCGCTGTCTTCCAGAGTTTTATCAGAGTTGTCGAGGTAGCTGCCAGACATTCGCAGGGCCCGACTTCTCCCTTTATTCAATTTTATTTCCGCATTCTAGACTTATATATTTTCGAATATTTGTTACTCCGTGTTTAGAGGCTCTAGACTCGTGACCCCAGATTCTGTTGGGAGCGTTTCGTCAGATGTTCCGGTCTGTTACATATTATTTTTATTATTAAACATCGGTTTATTATTTTTAAACTGTTAAATTCCCTTAAATTTTCGGTAATAAGTTAGCAGGTTAGGTTCGTGAGTTTTAATTGGTCAGGCTTGCCTAGCTATATGGTTGCGCGCCATCACGACTGGGTTTAGGTCGTGACAAGTATCAGAGCCTAGGTTACTAGGCCTCACGAGTCATGAGTCGGTTAGTAGAGTCTCGTGGATCGGTACATAGACGTCCGTATCTATCCTTGGGAGGCTACAGAATCTTTAGGAAACACTTCACTTTCTTGAAATTCTTGTCGTGCGACTTTGTTGGTCCGAGAACTAAATTTCTGTATTCTATTTTCTCGCAGATGGTGAGAACCCGTGCTACCGGACGTGGTGGACGACCACCTTTGGCACCCGTTAGGGGCCGTGGTCGCAGTCGTGGTTGAGACGGACCAGTGAGGGCAGCACCTGCAGACCCACCAGCTGCGCAGGTTCAGGACCAGCCTCCAGCTGTAGATGCTCCAGCAGCACCTGATCGGGCACCGGCAGTGCCCATTGTGATTCCTGGTCTTCAGGAGGCTTTGGCTCAGATCTTATCCGCCTGCACTGGCCTGGCTCAGGCCGTATCAGCCACTACTACAGCAGCTACTTCTCAGACCGGGGGTGGTCAGCAAACACCCACTGTTCGCACACCCAAGCAGGGTGTCCAGGGATTGCAGACACCGGGAGTTGCCCCAGTTGCACCAGTTGCCCTAGTTGCACCAGTTGCCCCAGTTGCGCCAGTCGCAGCAGCTCCAGATTTTGTGGTTCTGGCTATGCCAGATGATGAGCAACGTTGACTAGAGAGGTTCGGCAGGCTCCAGCCTCCAACATTCAGTGGTACAGAAGGCGAGGATGCCCAGTGATTTTTGGACAAGTTTCAGTGTATGCTTCGCACTATAGGGATATAGGAGTCGAGTGGAGTAGCTTTTACTACTTTACAGTTCTCAGGGCTTGCATTTACTTGGTGGGAGGAGTTTGAGAGGCGTAGGCCTGTTGGAGCAGCGCTCCTTAATTGGCAGCATTTCTCTGCTCTCTTTTTGGAGAAGTATGTACCGCATTCTTGCAGGGAGGAGCTGCGTCGTCAGTTTGAGTGGTTGGTTTAGGGGGACATGATTGTGACCCAGTATGAGTTAAGGTTTAAAGGTTAGTTCGTATCCCCTGGCCCTTGACGTCACGTATTATTGGGGGTAGCATTGCTAAACAATAGCGATGCGAATGATATTTATGCATGATTTAGTAAATATAATGTAAATAGAAATTTGAAAACAGTTTTATTTTGGATGAACCAACAACTGCAACGTGGTTCAAGACACGACAACCTCGCTTGTTACGGAATTTTGAGGGTCCTCCTCAAAATTCTGCCCCAGTTTACTGGGCTAGTGCTGCTGACTGTTGTGCTGAATAACTGAACACGGATCGATTCCAAAATTTTGAGGGTCCTCCTCAAAATTCTTCCCCAGTTTGCTGGGCCGGCGCTGATGAACAGACTGATAAATTGACTTCGGAATTTTGAGGGTCCTCCTCAAAATTCTTCCCCAGTTCCAATATCGGGGAAAAATGGAATTTTTATTAAAATGTGACCGAACCCATAGGGCTGCCTACGTATCCCCTTTTAAATGGGAATCAGGTCAGGCGTAGTTCAAATTATATCATGAAGAAAAACATGTGATCAAATGTAGTATCTCTTTACTACATCTGAGTTGATCGGCTTCGGCCAGACTTCCCCGTCCATTTCTGTGAGAATAAAGGCTCCTCCAGTTACAACCCGGTGAACCATGTACGGACACTGCCAATTGGGAGAGAACTTCCCTTTGGCTTCATCTTGATGTGGAAATATTTTCTTCAATACCAGCTGTCCCGGTGTAAACTTCCTTGGTTTAACTCTTTTGTTGAAAGCTCTGGACATTCTATTCTGATATAACTGTCCGTGGCAAACTGCATTCATTCTCTTTCCGTCTATAAGGGCTAATTGCTCGTAGCGACTTTTTACTCATTCTTCATCATCTAGCTCTGCTTCTTGTATGACCCTCAAGGAGGGGATTTCTACTTCGGCAGTAATGACCGCCTCTGTACCATAAACCAGCATGTAGGGAGTGGCCCCAGTTGATATGCGGACCGTGGTACAATAACCCAATAAGGCGAATGACAATTTCTCGTGCCATTGCTTTTGTCTTTCAATCATCTTTCTCAGTATCTTCTTGACATTTTTATTGGCTTCTTCTACAGCCCCATTTATCTGCGGTCTGTAAGCTATAGAGTTTTTGTGTTTAATCTTAAATGTTTCACACATTGCTTTCATCAGGTCACTGTTGAGATTAGAACCATCGTAGGTGATGATTGATTCTGGCATCCCGAACCGACAGACCATACGGTCGCGGACAAAATCTGCTACAACTTTCTTGGTCACCGCTTTGTAGGATGCTGCTTCAACCCATTTGGTAAAGTAATCAATTGCCACTAAGATGAACCTATGCCCATTTGACGCGGCTGGTTCGATTGGTCCAATAACATCCATTCCCCAAGAGGCGGACGACCATGGTGAGCTTGTTGCAGTAAGCTCGTTCGGAGGTACTTTTATCATATCTGCATGTATCTTACAATGGTGGCATCTCCGGACATATTGGATGCAGTCTGTTTCCATAGTCATCCAAAAATACCCTGCTCGGAGTATCTTCTTTGCAGAAACGAAACCATTCATGTGCGGTCCGCAGGTTCCTGCGTGCACTTCCTCCAGTAGTTTGGTTGCTTCTCTCGCCTCGACATATCTTAATTATCCCAGATCGGGAGTCCTTCTATATAGGATTCCTCCGCTGTGAAAGAAGTTGTTTGATAACCTCCGGAGCGTGCGTTTCTGAGTAGCATTGGCATGTTCTAGGTATTCTCCTGTTGTCAAGTATTCTCTGATATCATGGAACCAAGGCTTCCCATCGGCTTCTTCCTCGACATGAGCACAATAAGATGGTTGGTCGTGAACCTTGACCAGGATGGGATCAATAAAGTTTGTGTCTGGATGCTGGATCATGGACGATAAAGTGGCTAGGGCATCAGCGAACTCATTTTGTATTCTGGGAACGTGCTGGAATTCCGTCTTTCCGAATCTCTTCTTCAACTCCTGTACATGATGTAGATAAGGGAGTATCTTGGAATTCTTGGTTGCCCATTCTTCTCGAACCTGATGTATGACTAGGTTCGAGTCTCCGATCACTAATAGTTCTTGAATTTTCATGTCAATCGCCAGTTTGAGCCCTAAGATGCAGGCTTCGTATTCGGCCATGTTGTTGGTGCACAGGAATCTGAGCTTGGCGGATAATGGGTAATGCTGACCAGTTTCTGATGCCAGGACCACTCCTATAACGACTCTTTTGAAATTTGCGGCTCCGTCGAAGAACATTCTCCAACCATCATAGGATTCTGCAATGTCTTCTCCTATGAAAGCTACCTCTTCATCAGGAAAATACGTCTTTAGAGGTTCGTATTCCCCTCCTACAGGATTCTCGGCGAGGTGATCTACCAAATCTTGTCCTTTGACTGCCTTCTAGGTAACATAAACAATGTCGAACTCGCTTAACAGGATTTGCCATTTGGCGAGCTTGCCGGTAGGCATGGGCTTCTGAAAGATATATTTCAATGGGTCCATTCTGGATATGAGATAAGTTGTGTAGGCACAGAAGTAATGCCTCAACTTTTGAGCTACCTAGGTTAGAGCACAACATGTGCATTCTAATAAGGAATACCAAGCCTCGTACGGGGTAAACTTCTTGCTGAGGTAATAGATGGCTTGCTCCTTTCTTCCAGTTTCATCATGTTGTCCCAAGACACACCCAAATGCTCCATCCAATACAGCGAGATAAAGCAATAGGGGTCTCCCTGGCTCAGGTGAAACCAAGACTAGCGGCGTTGACCAATATTCCTTGATTCTGTCAAAAGCCTTTTGACAATCATCAGTCCATTTAGTGGCGGCATCTTTCTTTAGCATCTAGAAGATGGGTTCACAAATAACAGTGGACTGAGCTATGAATCAGCTGATATAGTTGAGTCTTCCCAGAAAACTCATTACATCATTCTTGTTCTTTGGTGGTGGCAACTCTTGAATGGCTTTGACCTTTGACTGATCCAATTCTATTCCCCGGCGACTCACAATGAAACCCAATAACTTTCCGGCAGGAACCACGAATGCACACTTGGCTGGATTCAATTTCAAGTTGTATCTCCTTAATCTGTTGAAGAATTTTCTCAAATCTTCCATGTGATCTGTAGCTTTCCTGGACTTGATGATGACGTCATCCACATACACTTCGATTTCTTTATTTATTATGTCATGAAAGATAGTGGTCATGGCCCTCATGTAGGTAGCACCGGCATTCTTTAAACTGAAAGACATCATTCTGTAACAGCACATTCCCCACGGCATGATGAACGTTGTTTTCTCTGCATCTTCTTCATCCATCCATATCTGGTGGTACCCATCAAAACAATCGACGAACGACTGTAGCTCATGTTTGGCGCAGTTGTAAATCAATACGTGTATATTTGGCAAAGGGAAGTCGTCCTTAGGACTGGCCCGGTTGAGATCCCAGTTGTCGACACAGACTCTAACTTTCCCATCCTTTTTTGGTACTGGCACGATGTTGGCTAACCATGTTGGATACTCTACAACTCTGAGAACCCTGGATTTGACTTGCTTGGTAACCTCTTCTTTGATTTTTAGACTCATGTCTGGCTTGAATATTTTGAGCATCTGTTTTACTAGCGGGCACGCCGGATCTGTCGGCAACTTGTAAGCCACAATGGATATGCTGAGACCGGTCATGTCGTCATAGGACCATGCAAAGATGTCCTCATACTCTTTTAAGAACTCTATGTACTCTTTCTTTTCTGGCGGTGACAAATGTACACTGATAGGTGTTTCTTTGACATTTTCTACGTCTCCCAGATTAACAACCTCAGTTTCATCCAAATTGGACTTAGGCCTGTTCTCAAAATTCTTGACCTCTCTAACAACCTCTTCTGATATTTCGTCCTCTTCTGAATCTATGTCTGTTTGTTGCATTGCCTCGTTGCAAGTCACAGTCATTGGTTCATCATCAAGATATGTAATAGAAATGCTGTGTAAAATAAAGTAAATGATAGAGAAAGTAATAAGAGCGAGATAAAAAATAAACTTGGTAAATGCTTTTGATTAAATTCATAATTGTTCTAAACATCAGAGCTATTTTCAAAAGTAAAGACAATGCGGGAAAGTAAAATCGACTAAAAAGGTAAAATGCAATGCATAGTGCGTCGTTTAGCCTTGCTACCCAAAAGCTCTCCGGGCACTGGTGGTCCTAACTGACCAATTGGTGAGGCATTCTCCTCGGTTCACAACTTGAATGGAAGGGCCTTCTTCCCCCTCCTCCTCGAAGATAACACAACAATCCATATCATCCTCCAGAAATAGGTTCTCCATTGCTGCCAGTGCCTCATCTTCCTCTGATCCATATATAACGTCGGTCGGCTGAAAAGTCTACTCCAGCTGGGGTATGGGATGTTCCAACAGATAGTAGGGACTGCGCCATGGTGGTGACCAATGATTGAACTCCTCCCAGGTGTACTCATACCCCAGGCCGAAGGTGGTTCCATGCTTCTTCAACTTGATAGGCTTGGTGATGCCCTGGAGATTTTTGCAAAGTCCCTTTCCGGGCTCGTATACGCTCCAATTTAGAATGCTCTCAATTTTGTTATCCCACCACTTGTCCTTGTCTATGGCGTTGACCCGCTCAATGTGGTGGTATGTTTCTCCACCTATTCTAATTCTACATTCGATCATCGGGATGGTTAGGCGGTTGTATATAGGGTTGCTACCGTCTCCATGAATGATCACTTCCTGATGTTTCCATTCAAATTTTAAAGCTTGATGCAAAGTTGATTCCACAGCCCCGGCAGCGTGGATCCAAGGTCGTCCCAGCAACAAGTTGTAGGATGCCGGCACGTCTATGACTTGGAAGTCAATATCGAACCAAGTAGGTCCCATCTTTAGGCACATGCTAATTTCTCCGATGGTGGATCTCTGAGATCCATCAAAAGCTTTAACACTGATAGCTCCGTCTTGGATCTCATGCAGTCCTTTTCCCAATGTCCTGAGAGCTATTAATGGACAGATGTTAAGGCTGGATCCCCCGTCGACTAAGATCCTGGTGATAAAATAATCCTCGCATTGCACAGTGATGTGCAATGCCTTGTTGTGACTAAGCCCTTCTGGTGGTAACTCATCCTCGTGGAAGGTGATCTTGTGGCTTT
>MU692983.1:200523-212810 GCA_026770625.1 Nicotiana glauca
CCACCACCACCAATATCTCCTGTCATATCCACTACCCCGGACAATAAATAAGGGAAGAGCCCTCAGGGTGGACTTTCTAATGGAAGTGAAAAGGTCACAGGAAAATTTGGGCGAGACGAAATAGCCATAAAACCGAAAGAACAATCCTTAAAGAACATACAAGGAATGGGAGACCTGGGTAACATGTCTTATAAAGAATCTTCTGTGTCCCACGACATTCGCTTGCCCGCGGGGTTCAAAGTGCCAAATTTTAATTCGTACGATAGGAATGGAGATCCGGTAACTCACCTGAGGGTCTATTGCGATGAAATAAAAAATGTTGGGGATAAAGATGATTTGTTGATGGCATACTTAAGTAAGAGCTTGACTGGGGCAGCTTTAGAATGGCATAATCGTCACAATGTTGGTAAACGGCCTACATTAGGTGACATGGCTCAGGATTTAGTGCAACATTTTCAGTACAATAAAGACATTGCCACAAATTTCTTCTCTCTACCTTAGATTGAAAAGAAACCCAGGGAGAGCTTTAAGGATTTATGGCTCAAGTGGAAAGAACAGGTTGCTCGGAATGATCCTCCCATTGATAGAAAAAATGTTGTTGAGTCCCATCCACAACAAGGTCCGATAATTGTTCTTGCCAAAACTGTTCAAACTCAAAACCAACCTCAAACCCATCCCCCAAAAAACACCCGATCTTTTGTCCAACCATCAGGTCATAGCTTCCGCCAACGACAAGGTCCGGTGGTCGTTCTTGC
The DNA here is from genome assembly GCA_026770625.1 of Nicotiana glauca. Classification (NCBI taxonomy): domain Eukaryota; kingdom Viridiplantae; phylum Streptophyta; class Magnoliopsida; order Solanales; family Solanaceae; genus Nicotiana; species Nicotiana glauca. The sequence continues at coordinate 201,279 of MU692983.1, forward strand.
TAAATGCTCCCACAATACCGACCCCGTGAACATCCCCAAAGCCACCCCATCTACTAAGTAACACCCGGCCATTTGCCTCACTACCAAGTCACTCCCAGAAGCAGGCACCAATAGCTCGAAACTCTTATGTACAGCACTTTCAAGTACTCAACAATACTGGAAAATAGAGGCGTGGAGGGAAACAAAGGCAAAGGGATAATTTTACGCCATTGGCGAGTCCTAGACAAGCTTGTTCAAAAAGCTAAAACGAGTTGGTCTGTTTAAGTCACTCCTTGGATATACTCCAGACCCAAAGGCGAAAGGCTTTGATCCTACTGTTCGATGCATGTATCACTCTAATGTCCTGGGGCATAACATTGAAGACTGTCGTTCTTTGAAAAGGTAAATAGAAAGAATGATCCTAAAAGGGGTAATTGTGGTCAGTAGCAATGGCAAGGAGCCTGCGATTTATCTTGGGAACTTGTTGATCAAAGTCAATAATAGTGTTGGCAATATTGATGTGAAACTCAGTGGCTAAGATGCCGGTCGTGATAATTGGGAAGATGCTCCATCTCTCAATCACCCAGAGTGGAGTTTTGGTGTTTTATTTTGGTGTCATTTCTGTTGTTCGAGTTATTTCAGGATTGTGATCCGGACACTGTCTTGGGAGTCAAACCTTCTATCTTTCCACTTTGGTTTGTTTAGTAATAATAGCTTGTTTAGTGCTGTCTAGGTTTGTAATTTTAGTCTAGTCTTCTTGTCTTGTTGTTTCAACCCTTTTCACCATCAGTCTAATACAATTCTCTGTTTCCTGCCAGTTCTAGTCATTTCATTTCCAGTCATTTTACAATTCTTTTCACGCTGATTTTAGTGACATGACATGCACATAATTCTTGGCCTGGTTTAAAAGTCAGTTTAGCAATGAAACAATATTGAAGATGTAAGGGTACTCGGAAGAAATAAAAGCATACTGGAATACTTGAAGCCTGAATCAGGTGAAACTGGAAAAAATAGAACATAAAGAAATACTGTGGAAAATGCATCATGCCTCATCGGTTTAAAGCCAAAGGCAAGAATGCCCCAACTCTAAAGGGACCATTCGGAGTACCGAGATTGTCGTCCAATGATGTTAGAAATCCGCAAATACAGAAGGCAAATATGTGAATGAATCAAAGGGTGTTTAACTTTGTACTTGGTATATGTTGAAGATTGGAATGACGAAGGTATTTTGTTCTGCTATCCAAACACTTTATCCTTTGTTATCCCTTTGAGCTTTATTAGATTTTCTTTCGTATCCCTCTATCGGAATCAACAATAAATCTCGAGGATTAAATGGGGAAGTAAGTGGAGAAACAAGAGAAAAACAGTGCAAAAAAAAGAAGAAAAAGAGAAGAAAAAGGAAAAGAAAAAGAAAAAGAAAAGAACGGAAAAGAAAGAAAAGAAAAGAGAAAAAGAATAAAAGAAAAGGGGAGAAAAGAAAAAGAGAAGAAGAAAAGAAAAGAAAAGAAAAGAAAGGAAAAGAAAAAGAAAAGAAGAATGGAAGGAAGGAAAACATTGCAACAACAAATGTAGTTGCCTGAACTATGTTTGACTTGATCCCGAAAGCGTACGTAGGCAGCCTCACTGAGGTTCAGTCACAACCAAAGAAAAGTCCAAGAATCCCCAAAAATGAAACTGGGCAGAAGTTATGGTTGTTGTGAAAGATATGATTCCAAAAGTTGTAATTCTTTAACCCACGTTGAAATATTTTGAGCCTCTATACCCTTCTTTCTAAACCCATCCAAAAGCCACATTACGGTCCAAAGAAAGACTTTCCGATCAATCTTCAAGAAATGCCTAGACAAACGAGCAAAGGTGAATTACATCCTGGGCAACACTCCAGTCCAAACAAAGGAAAATGAAGAATTAGAGAGTCGTGATGATGAGAACCACCATGGGACTCCGAGATGAGAGAAATCAAAATGAAAGAGTCTTATTGGTGAAAACCCTCACGGGCACCGTAACACGATAGTGAGCTTGAGAGAAAAATCAAAATGAGAGAGGCTTGATGGTGAAAACCCTAGGGGCACCACAAGTCGACTAAGGATGATGGATCATATCGGGCAAGGGAAATATTGAAGACCAGTTTCACAGTAAAAGGTGCAACAAGAGCTGAACATCAGATTGGCTATACAGAATGGGCTGCAAGTGCATGTCAAGGTCGCTAGATTCGGTATCTACATTTGATGGTTTTTCTACTCTGTAGGTTTCTTGTTAGGAATCGTCTCTCTCCATTTTCCTTCACTCTATTCGTCCCACCTTGTTTTACTCTCTCTTCTTGAGTCAGTCGGGTCATAACAAGTAATGAAATGACTTCAAAATCTGTCACCAAGCTTTCCAATTGCACGAAATGGGATCTGGCCAACACAACAAATTGTTATAAGTCATGAAATAACATCAGACATGATTGGGTTGCCGGCAGTCAATATGCTTTGTGGATCCTTGGGAAATATAAAGGCTCGATATGCGAATAACACAACAGATGAAGGGCAGGGGTAAACAAATCAAAGAATTTCCCGTGATAGGATCGACAAAGGATGGTACACCAAAATCTTCCAAAAAGAAATCAAAGTTATCATGACTAGCGATGGAATAATAGACCTCAAGGCCAAGACCGGTGGTTTAAATTAGAAAAGAGTAACATGAGCATTGAAGTTGGTAACAATTAAAATGCTTTGGGGTTTATACGAGACACAACGGTTGGCAAGTGTCAATTCGGGAGCAATACAACAAATAAAGTATGGGGTTAGAACGGAGGGGAGGCATATTTTGATAAAGGAAGTGGTCAGTCAAGGAACGATTGATGTCTTTAAATGAAATTAGTGAAGGAGCAAAGCCAGGGCCAGTGAAGAAAGAGCAATATACATCTTAAGGGGGTGGCAATTGACATGCTTTGAAGATTCATACAAGGGTTTAATACATATCAATTCATGAACCATGCAACAAAAGGGTGGTGAACGGATCGGAGATATTCTCTATGCCGAGGGTAACAAAGAAAGTAGTTAACCAATAAACAAACAAAGTCCTCGATTGGGAGTTAGTTATCATGGAAAGTAAAGGAACAAGAGACTTCAAGATCGGAGCTAGTGGGATCCGTCAAGAAAGAGCAACATATACTTTCAGTAGGATGGCAATTGTCGTGCTTTGAGATTCATGAAAACAAGGGATTGGTAAATGTCAAGCCGTAAGGGATGTGGGTTTGAACGGAGAAGAGGTATTTTCTGTGACAAGGACGGCGGGGAATGGATAGTCAGTAGACAGGCAAGGCATTCAAGTGGAAAACAGTTATCATGGGAAGTGAAAGAACAATCATCATCAAGTTCAAGGCCACAAACCAACCACCATATTTAAAACTGACAAGATTTTCTTTGATTGAAACAGGATGTTTCGGAGAAATCCTCTGTAAAGAAATGCAGGACCCAAACAGGTATGACTGGAAATTCTCAGGATCCTCGTGGAAAATGGAACTTAGTTCAAATAACAAAACAATCATGAGAAACATAACTTGGTATAAAAAGGAATATAAGTTCGTTCTAAAGTTGGCACGTTAAGATAGGTTTCAAGTAAGAGTTGTAATAAAAGTTGTCAGGACCCTCCTGGATAATGGGAAGTAATTTAAAAACCTTTTGATAACAAATGTAGTTGGAGTAATACCTTTAGAAGAGATAACTTAGTTTGTAAGGGTTAGGAGTTGTCAGGACCCTCTTGGATAATAGGACGTAGTTCTAAAGTCAGATATAGTGAAAGTAGTAATAAGCGTTTTCAGGACCCTCCTGGATAATGGGAAGTAGTTTTAAAAACAAAATAAAGTGGAAGTTGTAATAGAAGTTTTCACGACCCTCCCGGATAATGGGACGTAGTTTTAAAGTTAGTATAAATAACAAAGATATAATGAAAGTCGTAATAAGAGTTTTATGGACCCTCCTGGATAATGGGACGTAGTTTTAAAGTCAGTATAAATAACAAGATATGGTGAAAGTCGTAATAAGAGTTTTCAGGACCCTCCTGGATAATGGGACGTAGTTTTAAGAATAAGATATAGTAGAAATTGTAGAAGTTGTCAGGACCCTCCTGGATAATGGGACATAGTTTTAAGAACAAGATATAGTGGAAGTTGTAATAGAAGTTGTCAGGACCCTCCTGGCTAATGGGACGTAGTTTTAAGGTCTGTTTAGATAACAAGATATAGTAGAAGTCGTAATAGAAGTTGTCAGGACCCTCCTGGATAATGGGAGTAGTTTAAGACTTTTGATAACAAATGTAGTGGAGGTAATCCCTTTAGAAGAAATAATTTAGGAGTTGTCAGGACCTCCCTGGATAATAGGACTTAGCTTTCAAATTCTTATAATAGTTGGTAAAATAATCCATGTGCCCAGCCACCAAACTGGGGCAGAAAAATCTTCTTTGGCTATCTATTCTGCTGAAAGCAGGCGCCCACCTGGAAAACAAGGGAATACATTTCAAGTTCAGTAATCAGGCGCCCACCTGAAGAACAAGGGAACACATTTCAAGTTTCGACAATCAAGAGCCCACCTGGAGAACAAGGGAATATATTTCACGCTTTGGCAGTCAGGCACCCACCTGAAGAACAAGGGAAGAATAATACAAGTCTTATCTTTCAAGTTTAATATTCGATAACATAACACGCCCAGTTATCAAACTGGGGCAGAAAATTTTCTTCGTTTTGTATGGTTGTTGCGAGCAGGAGCCCACCTGAAAAATAAGGAAATATTTTTCAAAGTTTCAAGCAGGAGCCCACCTGAAGAACAAGGTAATATTTTTCAAAGTCAGTAAGCAGGAGTCCACCTGAAAAATAAGGGAATACCTTTATAAAAATCAGTAAGCAGGAGCCCACCTGAAGAACAAGGGAATAGTTTTTCAAAATTCAGCAAGCAGGAGCCCACCTGAAGAATAAGGGAATATTTTTCAAAGTTGCAAGCAGGAGCCCACCTGAAAAACAAGGGAATATCTTTTCAAATACAGCAAGCAGGCGTCCACCTGAAAAACAAGGGAATACCTTTATAAAAATCAGTAAACAGGAGCCTACCTGAAAAACAAGGGAATATCTTTTCAAATACAGCAAGCAGGAGCCCACCTGAAAAATAAGGAAATATCTTTTTAAATCAACAAACAGGACCCCACCTGAAAAATAAGGGAATATCTTTTCAAATCAACAAACAGGAGCCCACCTGAAAAATAAGGGAATATCTTTTCAAGCATCATAAGCAGGAGCCCACCTGAAAAATAAGGGAATATCTTTTCAAGCATCATAAGCAGGAGCCCACCTGAAAAATAAGGGAATATCTTTTCAAGCATCATAAGCAGGAGCCCACCTGAAAAATAAGGGAATATCTTTTCAAGCATCATAAGCAGGAGCCCACCTGAAAAATAAGGGAATATCTTTTCAAGCATCATAAGCAGGAGCCCACCTGAAAAATAAGGGAATATCTTTTCAAGCATCATAAGCAGCAGCCCACCTGAAAAATGGACACATATTTCACATGGTAGTAGTCGAGTATCAACAAGAGGAATGGCAAAACATCATCAAGGCAACAACAAGAATTTCTTTGGAAGAATGCAAAATACAAGTTCAAGGCAACGCAAGAGCAAGTTGGAAGGAATAGACATAGGATCTTTTGTAATTCATAGACCATAGCTTAGGCTAGCTTATTTATTTTACCATGGTGTAATAAGGGGGTCAGCTAGCAGTAACAGCAGCAACAGCAGTGAAATCACATCTCCTGGTAGTCCCAGCTACCAGACACTCTCGAACTACACTGACCTGATTCCTGTTTAGCCCGGGATATGTAGGCAACCTCTGAAGCAGGGTGCAGTCAAAACTTTTCAAAATGCTTCACAACGGAATACTCAAACGTGCAAAAATCGCTTGTATTTACTCACTTATCTTTGCACGAAAACTCTTCGTGTTTCCGAGCAAAGAGGGGTAGCTGTGAGCACGTGATTTTTGCCCTATATATGAGTTATTCCCATAAAATTCAAACAAAAGATTTTTCCTTATTTTTACAATTTTTGTGAACTTTATGTAAATTGTTTGCATGTTGTTTGTGCATGATAAGTCATATAAAAATACAAAAAAATGCATTTGCATTTAGGATTTTAATTTCATTTTAGCATTAAGTAGGTATTAATTTTTTTTAGAATAATTTTAAAAAAAATCACAAAAAATAGTCTTAGGCCATTTTAATTGATAATTATTGCAAATTTAATTGATAATTGATTTTGAATAATTTTAGAAGTAATAGTTTAATTAGGTTTTGTTTTAATTAGAAAAAAATACAAAGTAAAAGAAATACAAAATATAAGAGAAAATGATGATGAAAATTGATACAAAAAATAATAAGAGAAACAAGAAAAATAAAAGAAAGACTCTTTAATTAAGAGTTTGGTCTTGCAAAAGACCCATGTTGGGCTAATTGTGAATCCAAATCGCCCTATCCAAAAACAATAACGCCCGTCCAGGCCCAATCACCCCCATTACCCGGTACAGTCCCCCCTACTCTTAAACGACGTCGTTTTGGTAATTAAAGGCCAATTAAATCTGAGCCATTCTTTCCCCTGATCCAATGGCCCATAATTTTTGAGGAATAATCACAAAAATATTTTAGATTACTTTAACCCTACACAATATTTCATCACCTTCTCTGTATATTCCCGTAACCTTCACCAATTGCCGCCCTAGACCACCGTACGCCGCCTGCCGGAATTCGCTCACGGCGGCGGCGGGTCTCTGTTTCCGACCAAACCAACACCAAAACATTCCCCGTTTCCTCCTCTATTCAAATCACCAACCATATCTCCACGAATCCCGTTAGGACTTTCCAAATCCTCGAAACCCTAGTGCCGCCTTTGGGTTTTTCGGTGGCGGCGCAACCCTAGAATGCCACCAAACTCACACCCCTGTACCATTTGGATACCCCCATTACAAATCTATGTTCATCTTCCATGGAATCCCATTAGAGGCCGTCCAGTAATCATCTCCGCCATCACTGGTCAAGAATTAAGCGCCTATTTGATTTGTTGACGATTAGGTATTTTTTCCTCTTCTGTATGCTTTGCCTCTTCTCATTTCTTTTCTCATCTTAGGTATTTTCCCCTCTTCTGTATGCTTTAATTTGTATTGCCTTTTTTGCATGTTCTCTTTTCATCCCTCTGTTTTCTTTGATTCATAAATTCTAGGATGATGTAGTATAGACTTAGGGTTATTAGAACCGTTTGGGTTATCTTTAATTTGAGTGTTAATTAGCAAGCTTGTTTTCTTCTCTCTTCCGATTTCTAATTTCATTTAATTTTTTTATTCTTAATCAGTAAATTCGAAATCTATTTTAGCATTAGGGTTTTATTTTAACTTTGTCTGGGTGACTTGCATTGATTCTGGCTGGATTTCATCATGTTGAATTCTTATTGATTAGTAATAATTAGATAGCTTTAATTTCATTATCAATTTGGCCTTCAAATTTATTTTGTTCTGGTTTTAATTGATATTTGTTTGAATTCCAATAATTGATAGGATTAATTAGCTTAGTTGAAGATTCTGTTATAGTTAATTAAAATGTTTTTTTTTTCGGATTACTACCTAGGTTTAATAAAATAGGTTCAGGATAAGGATGGTTATAGCTGATAATGGTTTGGGTAAATTGGAACTCAAAATCACAGGGGTCAAGGTTGGGATTTGTTTGGTAATTCTAAGTATAAAGTGGGGGGAACTTTTGGAATATCATAAGTCTGGTAGTAATATTAGGGAACCTCAGGGGTAGTTTGGGCATAGAAAAAGGGTAGTTTAATCAAAATGGGTAATTTTAGAATGCAAGTGAGGGTATAATAGGTATTTTAAAGGGATATAAATATGGTAGATGCAACTACAACCTTCTAGAATGGATTTTAGTGTAAGTTTTAATAAAATAGGTGTATTAACTTGTTTAACAAGTCAGAAAATAAGGGGGCAAAAGAAAAAAAAGGGACTAATATGTAAATACTAAAATTTGAATTTTTCACCAGATTTATATCTATAAATAGGCATTGAAATGCCTTGTTTCATAGGTTTTGAACCCCAAAAAAAATAAAAATTCTCAAAAAATATCTTTAAGTTTTAGATCTGAAATTCAAAATTTCAGATCACAATCCTCCATTCTAGATCTGGATTCATTTCAAAAATACAAAAACAATCTAAAAAATCTGTAAAAAAAACAAATAAAAGTACTGGTTCATTAAATTCTCAGCTTAATTTCAGCCCTTTAGAATTCTGATTTTTGTTGTTTGAACATCAGAGATCTTTTAGAATAGATTTGAGTAGGTTCAAGGGTTGTTTGGTTGCATTTCAATCGCTGTACAGATCCGTGTGATATGTTGATTAATTTGAAGATGATTTTGGTTTAAAATCACTCCTGTACTGGCTGTGAACTACTGCTGATTTGCTGGTGCAATTAATCACTGTTGCTGATTCGTTTCTCCTTCTATTTCTTTCCTTCAGGTATGAGTTTGATCTCCAATGGCTAAGGGCTAGAGCAATCTGTGAATGAAGTTTTTTTTAGTGTAGTTCTGTTTAACTCCTTGTCATTCAGATGTATTTGAATAAATATTTTCATGTAGTGCTCCTTGGCTTACAAATTTGTATTATTGCCTTTCTCGTATAATTCATGTTTTAAATTTCATATGTAACTAAAATTGGACATTCCTTCATTTTGCATTAATATAATATAGTTTGTTTTGTGTAGTTAACTATTTGAAAGAAAGTTGAGATAGGAAATGGTTCTGAAATGTGTGACCCCTAGATATGTTAACATGTTAGTAAATAATTGAGAATCAGTACATAAGTGTCGATTCATGCTGAGTCTCAATGTTAATATTAGTGTTTCATTTTTTAGAATCATGAATTACTTGAATAAGACATAAAAATAACGATTCAATAGTTTAAAAGATCTTGTGTTGGCTTTTCATCAAAAACCGATTTTATTTTATTACAGTATGTTTATCTATGTGCAGGTTGATTTGTTCAAATTTTAACAATACCAATTCTTAAAAGAGTAGTAAAAAGAAGAATGAACTATCATATCATCTGTTTAAACATTGTTATGGCAATTTTCAAATCAAAGTGACTATAAGCTAAAGTTAACGACTGGGCTAATGGCCAAGCTAGTCAACTGTTTGGGTTAATTGTTAAATTGCTAAAAGAAGGCAACATTTTGTGGGATTAATTACTTGTTCGCAGTCGGGTTGGTTCGATTAATTGTTTCATTTCTAAACTCAAATCAAGCGTATAAAATAAAATCGTTTGGTTATTAATAGTATCAATCTGATAATGTGTCAAATGTGTGAGTTAAATTGTGCACTATTCTAATGGTCTAAGTTTGAGGCCCAACGGCATTTCATAATTGCGAATGAGAATCAAAGGAATAAATTCAATAATATTAAAAATAAATAATTAGGAATATGGAAAATTAATCCATAAATATAAAATTGGATCTTGAGTTAAGTAGCGGTTTCAAGCTAAAAGGTTTTATCCTTTTGTTTGAATTCGGACTTGAATTCGAGATTTGAATTTATATTCATGAATTAGTCGACCATTAGAGACAAAAAATAAAAAAATTAGATATTTTAGTGTGGCCTTAATAAATATAAATGAGATGAGCCTCGCCAAATCAAATACATAATTGCGGGGCCCTCAATAATTGTTTAAATAAAAATCCTTAGAAATTCGGGACGGGTCGTTTAGCAATTTCACGGCCTTCCCCAAAGATAATAAACACGTAGTCGCTTTAGGCACGTATATTAATAATATTACCTTCCTAAATATGGGTGCACATTTATGTGACCCAAATTCAAATCTTAACGAAGTCGAAGTGTGTCAAAAGCCACGGGCGCACTAGTGCAGCGTGGTTCGAGATACATTTTCACGACGTTGTAATTCTTGTAAAAAAAATAAAAAAATAATAAATAATAAAAGCGGGATATTAACAAAAGGCACATAAAAATGGAACATGTATTGAAATCAGATAAAAATTAAATACAACAGTTGAGCGACCGTGCTAGAACCACGAAATCCGGAAATATCTAACACCTTCTCCTGGGTTAACAGAATTCCTTATCCGAATTTCTATTTTGTGGACTTTTAACAGAGTCATATTTTCCTCGGTTCGGGATTCAACCGGTGACTTGGGATACCATTAATCTCCCAAGTGGCGACTCTGAATAAAAAATAATAAATTTCATTCCGATTGTTCTTTAATTGGAAAAACTCCTTTATTATACCCTTCACGGGATGTAGTAAACGTAAAAAAGGAGGTGTGACAACACAGATACATACTAGTTGCAATAGGAATAATAGAACCATAAGTAGAAGCACACATGGAACAAAAGAAAGTGCAGCACCAATAGAAGCATATTATTTTGATGCTGTAACTTAAATAGGAGACATACCAGTTGAAAATAATGTAACACAGCGCAATAGTGAGCAATAAGGTGCAGAGAAGTGAGCAATAGCGCGCAGAGAGTATGCAGAGAAAAAGGGCAGTAGTATGCAAAGAAGTGAGCAGCAGGTAGACCAAAGCAAGCAACATAGTAGAGGCCAGCAGGGTGGTAAAAGTGACCAGGATCCCTCAATCTTGGCTTTCAGCCGATTGAGTAATCAGCATTCAATAGGAAAGTGAAAGAGGCTGTGTAGAAACAATAGAGAGCACCAAATATGTTTGTGTGGAAAAGAGAGAGAATTCAGAGTACTGAGTTTTATTCATGTCTGTGTGTGTCTTAAGTGAGAAAAGAAGAGTAATACTTATAGTTTTTGAAAACAGTAGAGAATAGGGTATAATTATAGAAGCAGCACCCAATTGAATCAATCACAGGTCTTAATTCCCTTAAATCAGGGACTCGTGATTCGAATAAGAGTACAGATTATCAGGTAAGGAAAGAATCAGTCAGATGACTGATTATACCATAATAAGAGTAGTAAGCATGGAGCATGTAATAAAGGCTAGGTACACAATGCTTAAAACAAGGAAAATATATGCAGATTGGCAATATACTTAAGTGGCCAAGTATGGTAACCACATAAATTAACTCTGAAAAATCAGTCAGAGAATCACGAACAAAACCAAAAGTAGAGGGAATCAATACCAATTATAGAAAGCAGCTCACAAATAAGGAAATAATTCAAAAGTAGTGTAGAACCCTTAAGGAAAACACATACAAATCAGGGATTCAAAGAGATGCTCGAAATTAATAGAATATTTAGTAAAGAGAAGCATTTAAACTTATTTAAATACAATAGTCACAAAGCTAAGAACCCTAAGTAAGGAATCATATAATCAGTGGAGAGTCGGAACCCTAGTAAAGATTTAAAGCGTGGAACTTGGACTAACTCGGAAACAAACAAACTCATAAGATGGCACAAACATAGGCATATTCACATAATACTCAAAAGAAATAAAAGGCATGGTGATTTTGAAAGGGGGTCGGAAACCCTAGTTTTGAAAAGAGGAACAAGAACGTTTAAAAACTTGA
>MU692983.1:214764-228773 GCA_026770625.1 Nicotiana glauca
GAAGCAACAAGACGAGGTTTCATGGCGGCTAGAGGTCGAGAGAAGTGAGAATGGAGTTGGCCGGAGAGGCGACGAAGTCCATCGGAGAAGAAAGAGAGAACCAGAAGGTTCTAGAGAGAAGGGAGAGCAAACGTTAGCATAGAGAGAGACCGGTCTTTGAGAGAGTGAGGGGTCAGGGGGTAGGTTAGGATTTAATTATGGTAATATAATCTAGGCCGTTGATCTCATTTGATCAATGGCTCAGATCAAAACCCAGCTGGACCGGGTATCCGAATAGAGTATGGGTCGGATCCTAATTAAAATTGGGTTGGGTTAAAATGGGATTAAAATTGGGGTGAATTTGGGGCTATGTTTGAAATGAAATCTGGCCAAATTTTAAATAGCCAATTGCTCCCTTTCTATTTTATAAAATACTAAGAAATGATTTGAAAAATAAATTGAAAACACAGAACTAATTAATAATATATAAATATTAATCTAAAAATACCGAAAATAATTTTATAATTATAAAAATGCGGTTAATTGTAACATAGGCTATATTTATAATTTCATGCAATTTAGCTTTAGAAATTCCAAACGAAATTGTAAAAACATGCAAAAATCATATTAATTTTATTTTGTTGTAAATATTAGAATGAAATATGTTATTTGCCAAAAAAATGATAATTTGGGAACTATTTTGGATTTTGTACTGTTAAAAATAGACATTAAATGAATTCTAAAAACCCCTTAAAATTGAAAAAATACCAAACCTTTGGGAATGCTTATATATGCATGCATATACTATTTTGAGAGTATATGAGTATATATAAAAAAAATATATGGAAAAATTGGGTATCAACACTCAATGGATCGGGCTGTACGTCGCAGCGGTCATGTGCCTTGCATTGCATTCATGCATTGATATCTATTTGTCTATCTGTCGTTGATTATTGTTGTTTCATCGTTTAATGTGCTAAGTGGTTAGTTTTAGCTTTGCATTGTGGTATTTCGGGATTTCTTACTTTCAGTCATTATATATGTCTATTACCACTGAGTTGGAAGTACTCACTTTACTCACTATAGCATGTGTGCAGATTCAGGTGTCCCGAAGACTTAGCTGAGGAGTCGCTGTATTCCGGAGTTTTATCAGAGTTGTCGAGGTAGCTGCCTGACGTTCGCAGAACCCGACTTCTCCCTTTTATTCAGTTTTATTTCCGCATTCTAGACATGTATTTTCGAATATTTGTTACTCCGTTGTTTAGAGGCTCTAGACTCGTGACTCCAGATTCTATTGGAAGTGTTTCGTCAGATGTTCCGGTCTGTTACGTATTTTTTTTATTATTAAACATCGGTTTATTATTTTTAAACTGTTAAATTCCCTTAAATTGTTGGTAATGAGTTATCAGGTTGGGTTCGTGAGTGATAATTGGTCAGGCTTGCCTAGCTATATGGTTGGGCGCCATCACGACCGGGTTTGGGTCGTGACAGGTTTTGACTTGTTCTACGCATTCGCGAAGGGTATGTATGCGAACGCGTTGAAGAGGGGCTCAAGTCTACGCGAACGCGGTGTACAATCCGCGAACGCGATGAAGGAAATTGTTGGGGTCTGAATTTAGCTTACGCGTTCGCGAGGGCCAAGACGCGAACGCGAAGGGGAAAAACACAGAACTTCGCGAACGCGAACAAGCTAATGCGAACGCGATGAAGAAAATCCCTGAGTGAAAATTGCAGAAAATCTGCTACCCTTTTAAGTGTAAAACTACCCCAAACCACCTCCGAATCACTCCCGAGCCCCCGGGGCTCCCAACCAAACACACACACTAACTCAATATCATCCTATGAACTTGCTCGAGCAATCAAATCGCTAAAATAACATCAAAATCAGAGAATCAAACCCCAAAACTCATAATTTTCATTTCAAAGTTCATAAACTTCAAACTTTAGCAATTTAGGTCCGAAACACGTCAAACGACATTCGATTTCGACAAAATTTCACAGAAAGCGCTTAACGCATATTTAAGACCTGTATCGGGCGTCGGAACCAAAATACGAGCCCGATACCTATATTTTCTAACTCATTTTCATTTCCATTTTTCCTTATTAATTTCAGAAAAAAATTTAGCAGAAAAATTCTTTTACCGGGGTTCTGGACCTCGGATTTCGACTCCGGGCACATGCCCGAGTCCCATATTTTTCTATGGACCTCCCGGGACCGTCACATCATGGGTCAGGGTCCGTTTACCCAAAATGTTGACCAAAGTCAACTATATCAATATTAATATCATATTTCTTCAAATGTTTCACATAATTTACATATTTTAACATAAAAACTTTTCAGCTTCGCGCCCGGACTGCGCACGCAAATTGAGGCAACCGAAAGGGAGGTTTTCAAGGCCTCAGAAGCGCGGAAAAGGGAAGAAGTACGGTGATGACCCTTTGGGTCGTCACATTCTCCACCTCTAAAACAACCGTTCGTCCTCAAACGGACCAAAAGAAATAAGTACCTGAGTCAGGAAATAGATGAGGGTAACGGCCCCGCATATCAAACTCGGACTCCCAAGTCGATGCCTCAGGAGGCTGACCTCTCTACTGAACACACACTGAAGGAAAACTCTTCGACCTCAACTGTCGAACCTGCCGGTGTAGAATAGCTACCGGCTTCTCCTCGTAGGACAGATCCTTGTCTAACTGGACAGTGCTGAAATCTAACAAGTGGGTAGGATCTCTATAATATAAATCTCAGAAAATCTCTCAGACGAATAGGTGGTGGCCACTGGAATAAAATATGCTGACTTGGTCAGCCTATCAACAATAACCCATATAGCATCAAACTTCTTCCTAGTCATCGGAAGGCCAGTAACAAAATCCATGGTAATTCTCTCCCACTTCCATTCGGGAAGCTCAATCCTCTATAACACACCACCAGGCCTCTGATGCTCATACTTGACCTGCTGACAATTCAAACATCGAGCCACATATGCAACAATGTCCATCTTCATCCTAAACCACCAATAATGCTGCCGCAAGTCCTGATACATCTTCGCGGCGCCCAGGTGAATAGAATACCGAGAACTGTGGGCCTCCGCTATGATCAACTCTCGAATACCATCGACATTGGGAACACATACTCGCCTCTGCAACCTCAAAACACCATCCGCATCTAAAGTCACCTTCGTGGCACCTCCACGCTGCACAGTGTCTCTCAGGACACATAAATGAGGATCATCAAACTGCCGATCACGGATACGCTCCAATAAAGAAAAACGAGCGACAGAGCAAGCTAAAACTCGGGTAGGCTCAGAAATGTGCAACCTCACAAACTGATTGGCCGAGGCCTGAATATACAAAGCAAGCGGTCTCTGGCTGACCAGAACATAAGCAAGACTACCCATGTTGGCTGACTTCCTACTTAATGCATTCGCCGCCACATTGGCTCTCCCCGGGTGGTACAAAATAGTAACATCATAATCCTTTAATAGCTCTAACCATCTCTGCTGCCTCAAGTTCAACTCCTTCTGCTTGAACAAGTATTGCAGACTCTTGTGATCAGTGTACACCTCACACGTCACACTATATAAGTAATGTATCCAGATCTTCAAGGCATGAACAATGGCTGCCAACTCTAGGTCATGAACTAGATAATTCTTCTCGTGGATCTTCAACTGCCTCGAAGCATATGCTATGACTTTGTCATTCTGCATCAACACTGTGCCAAGCCCGATACGGGAAGCATCACAATAAATAGTATAAGGCCCTGCTCCATGGGCAAAACCAACACAGGTGCCATAGTCAGAGCTGTCTTGAGCTTCTGGAAGCTCGCCTCGCACTCTTCTGACCACCTGAACTAGGCACACTTCTGGGTCAATCTCGTCATCGGGGCTGCAATGGATGAAAACCCCTCCATGAACCGTCGATGGTAACCTGCTAACCCCAAGAAACTCCGGATCTCTGTAGCTGACGCTGGTCGAGGCCAGTTCCTGACAGCCTCAATCTTCTTCGAGTCCACCTGAATACCCTCTGCTGAAATAACGTGACCCAGGAATGCAACAAAACTCAACCAAAACTCGCACTTCGAGAACTTAGCGTACAACTGACTACCCTTCAGAGTCTGAAGAACCACTCTGAGTTGCTGCGCATGCTCCTCCTGACTGCGGGAGTATATCAGAATATCGTCAATGAATACAATCACGAACACATCTAAATAGGGCCTGAACACTCGGTTCATCAACCCCATAAATGTTGCTGGGGCATTGGTCAACCCAAATGACATGACCAAAAACTCAGAATGCCCATACCAAGTGCGAAATGCCGTCTTAGGGACATCAGACGCCCTAATCCTCAGCTGATGATATCCAGACCTCAAATTGATCTTTGAGAACACCATAGCACCCTGAAGCTGGTCGAATAAATCATCAATCCTCGGCAGTGGATACTTGTTCTTTATCGTCACCTTGTTCAACTGCCAGTAATCAATGCACATCCTCATCAAACCATTCATTTTTCTTCACAAATAACACTGGTGCACCCCGAGGCGATACACTGGGTCTAATGAAACCCTTATCAATCAATCCCTGAAGCTTCTCCTTTAACTCTTTCAACTCTGGCGGGGCCATGCGATACGGCGGAATGGAAATAGGCTGAGTGCCCGGAGCCAGATCAATACAAAAATAAATATCCCTGTCGGGCGGCATACCCGGTAGGTCTTAAGGGAAAACCTCTAGGAACTCCCGAACAATAGGAACTAAGTCAATAGAAGGAACCTCTATGCTGGAATCACGAACATATGCCAAATAAGCTAAACACCCCTTCTCGACCATGCGTCGAGCCTTAACATATGAGATAACACTGCGGGTGGCATGTCCTGGGGTCCCTCTCCACTCCAATCGGGGCAAGTCCGGTAAAGCCAAGGTCACGGTCTTGGCGTGACAATCCAAAATAGCATGATACGGGGACAACCAATCCATCCCCAATATAACGTCGAAGTCCACCATATCTAAGAGTAATAAGTCAACACGGGTCTCAAGACCCTCAAATACTACCACACATGAACGACGCAATCGGTCGACCATTATAGAATCACCAACCGTTATGGACACATATACAGGAATACCCAAAGCCTCACTAGGCATAACCAAATAGGGTACAAAATAGGACGACACATATGAATACATAGATGTGGGATCAAACAATAAGGAAGCACCTCTATCACAAACCAGAATAGTACCTGTGATCATAGCATCTGATGACTCCGTCTCTGGCCTGGCTGGCAAGGCATAGCAACAGGGTTGGGCCCCACCTCCCTGAACTGTGTCCCTGGGACAATCGGCTACTGGCTGACCCCTGCCTCTGGCAGTCCGAGCTCCACCTCTATGGTCTCTCCCTCCACCTCTATGATCCCTACCCCCGCCTCTTGCAGGCTGGGCAAGCTGTGCATCACCTGGTGCTTGAATCATGGGGCGAGGACCCTGCTGCTGAGAACTGCTGGAAGCTCGAGGGAAATACTTGGCAATATGCCTCAGATCGCCGCAAGTGAAACAAGCCCTCGGCTGCTGAGAATATCAAAGTGGTGGTGCACTGATAGGAGCTGATGGTGAGCTGAAGAGCTGCTGGTCAAAATGCTGCGGCTGAGAACCACGACCACCTGGAGTACCGTGAGAAGCCTGGAGAGCTAACTGAAAGGGCCTCAGAGGGTGGCCTCTACCATAAGAATCCCTACCTCCAGACGAGGTACCACTGAATCTACCAGAATGACGAGGCCTTTTATCAGACCCCTGACCAACTCCCTGAGAAAGTGCCATCTCTATCTGGCAGGCACCATCTACCGCCTCCTGAAATGAAATCTCACTCCCGGCACTCATGGCCATCTGAACACGGATCGGCTGAACCAACCCATCCACAAACCTCCACATCCTCTCTCTCTCGATGGGGAGTATCACAATAGCATGGCGCGCAAGATCAATAAATCGAGTCTCATACTGCATAACTGACATAGAGCCCTGCTGGAGACGCTCAAACTGCCTGCAAAGGACATCCCTCTGAGTGACTGGGAGAAACTTCCCCAAAAATAGCTCGGAAAATTGATCCCAGGTCAATGATGGTGACCCTGCTGGCCCGGCTAAATAGAAATCTCTCCACCATGTCCTGGTGGATCCTGCTAGGCGAAAAGTAGCGAAGTCGACCCCATTGGTCTCCAAAATACCCATGGTCCGAAGAACATCATGACAACTGCATATGAAGTCCTGGGGGTCCTCTGTAGAAGCACCGCTGAAGGTGGTGGTGAAGAGCTTGGTGAACCTATCAAGCCTCCACAAAGCATCCGCGGATATCGCCACACCATCGCCGGTCTGAGCTGGAATACCCAGCTGGGCTGCCACTGCTGGCTGAACAACTGGAACCTGAGGCTGAGGAACTACCTGCTCCAGAGTGCGCGTAGCGGGAGTCTGAACTCCTCCCCCAGCATGAGATGTGGCTGGTGCTGCGGGAAGCAAACTCTCTCTAGAGACACTCTCCATAAAGCCTACCAGACGGACCAAAGCGCCCTGGAGTACTGGAGTGGCTATGAAACCCTCTGGGACCTGAGCTGGGCCCACCAGAGCTGCTGGAGCTGGAACCTCCTCATCATGGTCAACATGAGGCTCCACCTCTGGGACTGCTGCTCGGAGCTGAGCTCTGCCCCAGCCTCGGCCTCTGGCACGGCCTCGGCCTCGCCCTCTGCCCCTGATAGGAGCTGCTGTTAAGGGCTCGGGCTGCTGTGCGGTAGAAGAGGAAGCACGTGTTCTCGCCATCTGCGAAAGAACATAGTAGAATGACAATCAATATTTGAGAAACAAAATCGCACGACAAGAGTGAACAAAGTGAAATTTTTCCTAACTATGTAGCCTCTGGGGGATAAATACAGACATCTCCGTACCGATCCCTCAGACTCTACCGAGTTTGTCCATGAGTAGAGAGACCTATGCAACCTAGAGCTCTGATACCAACTTCTCACGACCCAGATTTTCCACTATCAGGAGTCGTGATGGCGCCTAGTGTCGGAGCTAGGCAAGACGAACATTTAGAAACACATCATTGATTTCGTTTAAACAATATAGTAACGGAAACATTAAAATAAAGCGAAAGACTTTAAAAATGTTTAAAGAGCTGAAAAGTGAAATGCGAAACTCCAAATTACACTTCTACCCAGTATCTGGTGTCACTACTCACAGACTACTATAGAATACTGAAATAAGTGTCTGAAAGAAATACATATAATTGTTTGTCCCGAACACATGGGACAATAGAATAAAGTAAGGATAGAGAAGACGTCGGGCCTGTGGACGCCTGCAAGCTACCTCGGTGTCTCGCGGATCTGAATGCTAACACCTGCACCACTGCTACTACTGCGGTCTGAATCCTGTACATGCGCAAAAGAGCACAGAGTGTCGAATGAGCACAACTGACCCCATGTGCTGGTAAGTGTCTGGCCTAACCCCAGCGAAGTAGTGACGAGGCTAGACAGGACCTACCACAAATAACCTGTGAAAATATAATATACAAGTGCGAGAAAAAAACAATAACAAAATAATACAAAGTAAAGCTGGGAGGGGACATGCTATCGGGGAGTACTAGATGAAAATGGAACATTAAAAACAGCAGCAGATCTACTCCGGGTTTCATGATGCATATGTTTACAGTGGACTGCGGGCCACACGATCCCATAATGTATAACATAAGTGGACGGCGCTCCACACGATCCCGTAGTGTAGTATATAAGTGGACGGCGGGCCACACGATCCCTTTCCATATATTACGTGGTAGGCGTACCACTCGCTCCCGTTTCTCCGTGCACAATGTCACCGGCATCTCAGGCCAATAACAACAATCAATATAAGTTGTGGTCGGTGTACCACTCGTTCCCAATTCATATTTCATAGGTGGACGGCATGCCACACGATCCCATATTGTAATTCATAAGTGGTCGGCGTGCCACACGATCCCAATTCATAATTCATAAGTGGTCGGCGTGCCACACAATCCCATATTATAATGAATAACACTAATAATCTTTCCAAAGGAGGTCCCATTAGGGAAAAACAACAACATAACAATTAAACTCGGCAAGGGTACAACTAACAACCCAACTATCCCGGCAAGGGAGAATTCAATAGTGACAGAACAGTCTACTTGTCTCGGCAAGGGAATCATTGCTTCACAAACTCTTTTAGTTCATTTCGTTCTTATCCAACACTTTACATGGAAGTTATCAATTTAACAAGACAGTTGTGTAATATCTTTCGAATTAAATGCATTTACGACTCATGGTCATGCTAGACACCGGTATATAGATACTCGTCACCATGCCTATATACCGTACTCGATCATTTAGCAAATAGCAATCAAAACACTCTAATCCATATTCCCTCATGCCAAATTTAGATCAAACACTTATTTCGGTCCGAAAATAGCAATCAAGCCTCTAACACTGCCTTTCCTCTAGAATCCAACACCGAAACAACGATATCTAGCCATAATTAGTTCAATATTATCAATAATGGCTCAAAACCACAATCCCATAGCCTAGAAATGAATATCCTATCAGTCTTCCAAAAATACCAAAATCTGTCCCCGGGCCCACATGGTCCAAACTCGAGGCCCGGACCAAAACCCAATCACCCATAACCCCACGAGTTCAAATATATAATTTGTTTTAAGATTCGACCTCGAATTGAGGTTGAATTACTCAAAATCCCAAAAGCCCTAGTTCTACCCAAAACCCCCATTTTACACCCTAAATTACATGTTTTAGGTCTAGGAATTCAAGAGATTTTGATGAAAAATGAAGAAAACGAGTTAATTAATACTTACCCAAGGAGATTTGGTGAAGAAGAGCTTTAAAGATCGCCTAGGTGCTGTTGGAGAAGAGAGAGTTTGAGAAATTGGGTGAAAATCACGTAAGTGTTCTGTTTTAGGCTTTTAAAAATAACTGGGCAAAATTTGTGCTATGTGTTCGCGACATTGTGCCGCGTTCGCGAAGGAGACAGGCCTGGGACTCTACGCGTTCGCGAGGGTTCTATGCGAATGCATAGAAGGAGACTTGGGGGGCGGGGGGTTTTGACTTGGTCTACGCATTCGCGAAGGGTATGTATGCGAATGCGTTGAAGAGGGGCTCAAGTCTACACGAACGCGATATACAGTCCGCGAACGCGATGAAGGAAATTGTTGGGGTTTGAATTTAGCTTATGCATTCGCGAGGGACAAGACGCGAACGCGAAGGGGAAAAAACATAGAACTTCGCGAACGCGAACAAGCTAATGCAAACGCGATGAAGAAAATCCCTGAGTGAAAATTGCAGAAAATCTGCTACCCTTTTAAGTGTAAAACTACCCCAAACCACCCCCGAATCACTCCCGAGCCCCCGGGGCTCCCAATAAAACACACACACTAACTCAATATCATCCTATGAACTTGCTCGAACGATCAAATCGCTAAAATAACATCAAAATCAGAGAATCAAACCCCAAAACTCATAATTTTCATTTCAAAGTTCATAAACTTCCAACTTTAGCAATTTAGGTCCGAAACATGTCAAACGACGTCCAATTTCGATAAAATTTCACAGAAAGCACTTAACGCATATTTAAGACCTGTATCGGGTATCGGAACCAAAATACGAGCCCGATACCTATATTTTCTAACTCATTTTTATTTTCATTTTTCCTTATTAATTTCAGAAAATAATTTAATAGAAAAATTATTTTACCGGGGTTCTGGACCTCGGATTTTGACTCTGGGCACATGCCCGAGTCCCATATTTTTTACGGACCTCCCGGGACGGTCACATCACGGGTTCGGGTCCGTTTACCCAAAATGTTGACCAAAGTCAACTATATAAATATTAATATCATATTTCTTCAATTGTTTCACAGAATTCACATATTTTAACATAAAAACTTCCCGGCTTCACATCCGAACTATGCACGCAAATCGAGGTAACCAAAAGCATGGTTTCCAAGACCTCGGAAGCTTGGAGAAAGGAAGAAGTACGGTGATGACCCTTTGGGTTGTCACACCTCAAAAGTTAAAAGTTAAATTGCCGAAAGAACCTTCTAAATAATTGAAATGTACCTTATTTAATTGTTTAATAATATTTAAATATAAGAAGGTAAATTTTGGACATTTATAAAAAGTCCTGTTAAGGAGACTCTTGGACTTTTCATAAACGAAGTATGCTCACATTGCTAGTGTAAATTTATTCTTTATATAAGAATTTCAACAGTAACAAATATTGAAAAAATATCGTTTTAAAAAATAAAAAGAATAAAATCTAATTTCTAAAGGTACTTATGTAGGAATAGGATTCTAACGTCTAGTATTTTGTCCTAAAACTAATAGGATTACAAGGTTAATGTCTAGAATTCCGATTATGTCCTTTTATTATGAGTTATTGTACTTAATATTAAAAGATTATTTTTGTAATCCAATATTTTATTCATGCTTTTATAATAATATAGATAGATATATAATATAGATACAAATTTGCCTTTTAATATGTTTATTAAATCATGAGTTTCTGCTTATTGTCTTATTCTTTTTTCCTTTTATAACATTCCGTTTTTTACGTTCTGTCAATAGGGATATTAATTGCGAAAGAGTTTCCTTTTTATTTTACGACAACCATATCTCAGAAGAATAAATATTTATTTGTGTTTAGAGTTTTATCCAATATAAAGTACATTTACGGAGGGTAAAAAAGGCAAACAATATTTCGGTAAGGGTTTTCGTGCTTTTAGTGTAGTATAGATATAGATATAGATTAATTAATATCCTTGAATAAATAATTAATAACTTGTTGTAACATATTAAATTATACCTATTATGTAATAGCGTCATTACACTGTCATGCGTACAGTTTTGATCCTTTTTAAAATAAGCTTGATCAGAGCGCGCTATTGTAACTTGTTCTTATTTTTATTTTTTTTTCATGCAAATTATATTATCGCCAGCAAGATGAGTCCAAACGAATGTAATATAAATGTCCTGAATTCACTCACTTCCTAGGCAATGAATTATTTTTACTTCACCTAAAATTTTACTATATTATAGGCATTTAATAGGACGCTACTACTAAGTAAAGATACCAATAAGAGTACTAAAATAAGAATTTTGGTCTGGTTAAATGAAATGCTTACTTGAATTGAAATACCTCAATATATTACATATTAGAAAACTCAGCACACACCGGACAGTGAAAAATGCAAGAAAACATACAATGGAGAGAGAGAACATTTGTGCCAGCCGAATTAGAAAATGCATAGCACTTCTCTCTCACTTCCAAGACAAATTTGTAGAAAGCTGATAAATTCTTTGGACCTTTCTAGATATGTGCCATTTAATTAGTTCATGCAAATGCTTGGATTTGGCTTGGCATATGCGAGAAACTCTGGATCCTTTTCCACAACCCTAATCTCATATTCATCAGATGCAATCCACAACTCCATCCCTTCTTTGCATGCACTTTCTAAAAACACAAACTGATGTTTGGATCGAATATTAGGAGCATCCAAATCCCCCATACGAGCAACCCAAATAGGCTTCCCCCAACCATAATTAACCTCTTATATTCCCATATTCCACCAGCTTGTAAATCTAAAAATCTTTATGTTCTCATTTGTTGACACACTATCAAGCCACTCGTTGAGGGTCGTGAATGTAGACTCGCTGTATATATCTGTTGAAGACATAAATATAAATATTATTTTTAAAGACATAATGAAAATATGATCTTTCTAAGTTATATTTTCATATGAAATGATCGCACAGTTCAAAAGTATATACCTTTAATGTTGTCAGCAATTAATTCGGCAAACAACTCCCTTAGCATTATTGCCAAATCAGGCAACTCCATGCTAGCATCTAAAGGGTCATAAAAGGCAAATGGCATCCAAAGAAGGTTTCCAAAAGAGTTTTGGGGCAAAGGTGGCTCAATGCGAGGCCTTAAATTTGCAACATGTGTGATCACTAAAGTCTTTGGTGCATCCGTAAGGAATTCAGAGGCTTCTGCAATCCGTTTACAAAGAAAAGCTGTCAATGCTTCAACCTTAGATGGAAAAGGAACACTTTGGCTAGATGTGTTAGCTTTGAGAGCTTTTGTGGCTTTGGAATCGAACAAGAACCTTCTCATTGGCGATTTTGAGCCTTGGAAATAGAAGTTCTCGAGATTCCTTATGAACTTAGATGGTAATGATTCTATTGGAGGGAATAGAGAGATTGCTGAGGTGAAGTCTGGAACTAGTACTGTTTTATCAACTTCACCATGGGTAAGCTTGGCCCATGTTTTCAAGAAAGCACTCATAGCAGATGCATCTACAACCTGTTAGTAGTCCAATCAAACATGTTCGTTTAAATTAAAACCTAAATTTAATTCATTTTTGACATTCGAGTAAATGCTTTTGTGAAGTTTTCAATACGTGTGAGTGTGACTATAAGATGAGTTAAATGGAAAGTTTGAAGTTGAAATTTTTGCAAATATAGAAATGTGTGTTTTTTCTTTTAAATTTGTAATAAATTAATTTGAAATGTGTGCCACATTAATTAGAAAAGTGTACAAATTATTCAAAAGTCAACCTTGTGAAGTATGCAAACTCCAATTGCTCTTCCACCGCATTCAAAGGTGGTGGTTTGTACAGCAAGGAGAGGTTGACAACTCTGTTCTAGGCAGTTTCCTTTGCATGGAAGGAACTTGTTAAGATATGGAATATCAGGATTTTCAAGAAACATAGAGAGATGGAAGTTTGCTTGAGCTTCCATATACAGAACTCCATCGTCATTGCACTCAATGGAGTTTAAGTCTTTGAATCTACCAGCAAAAGGATAGTAATAACTTAGGGTTTCAGCAAGAGATTTCTTAAGGAGATCTGAAGCCATGGTTTTTTCATTATTCAAGTGGTCATCAACAACGTTAGCTTTATTGTAAAAGAGAATGACCGGGACGTAAGAAGATGGAGCAAACTGGTCTAGGAAGGAGATTTTGTAGTTCCTAAGGTGCTGAGGAGTTGGTACAGATGGTTTGACGGTTTCCTTGGAAAGAATTTTAACATCCATAGTTTCAAATTTGGGAAGTACACAGAGTTTAGTGATAATCCTTAGTATCTCTTAGAGAAAATCGAAGTGTAGTTGTTCGCGTGATTATAAAAGAATACCTAACTTTTTTGGTGTGAATTTATTGGTGAGCAAACTATCAGTCAAACTTATATTTATTGATAATTTTTATTTAAATTTTATACTCCTTAACTCAACTCTAAAATTAATACTCCTGCAATAGAATTTGCTCTATAGGAGCTATCGGTCAAATCATTAATCAATATGCTAGGCAACCTGCATATTCTAAGACTAGCTATATAAAAAGCACGAAAATCTTTAGCAAATCCCTGTCAATTACCATAAAAGTTTGATTTTGTTTTCCTAAAGGGAGTGAACTTATTTTAGCTTCTCTTCTGCTTTCAAGTTTAAGAGTGATTTTCTTCTCATTTGGAAAGGCGAAACTAGAATTTTTGTTCCAAAAATTTACACTTTTGGGGATAGACAAAAGAATTGATAAAAAGTTTGAAATAATTGAATTTTAAAATATTGTTACTTGCATGCTTTAAAAGTCTAGGCGAGGGTTGTTCAGTCGATGTGTTTGCATTTTGATTTTCTTAATAATTTATTTACATTTGGTTTAGACCAAATCTAATGTCACTGGGATAATAAAATTTAAGATTAAATTATTGTCAGAATTAGTATTGTTTGTAATTATCTGTATAAGTTCGATTTATTTAATACATGTATGTTTATTTTTGATTTGTTTATAGTAATGTCATGATCCCAATCCCGGTCGTGATGGCGCCCAACACAACTGATAGGCAAGCCCAACCATTTACACTCTCAACCCGAGCATGAAGCTCAAAACCAGTCATTTGAATATCATTATCAACAATAAAGCTAATAATTTTAATTTATAGATAGATATAAGCCGAATATCAAGATAATGCTGAATACACTCCCAAAGA
>MU692983.1:230809-265597 GCA_026770625.1 Nicotiana glauca
TTTCTGCGGTCCCCTGACCGCATCTGCGGTCCCGCTTATGCGACTAATTGACCGCTTATGCGGTCTGACTTAAAACCATCTGGACCGCTTATGCGATTCCAAGCACCGCTTATGCGGTTCCCCCTCGACCGCTTCTGCGGTCTAAAATCCGCTTATGCGGCCCCGCTTACGCGCTCCACCTTCCGCTTATGCGGAAATCCCCTGGGCTACTCATGATCTCTTATGCGACTTTCCCCACCACATCTATAGAATCGCTTATGCGACTCCTTTTCCGCAGATGCGGAAATACTAGAAGACTGAAAAATCTGACCTGCAACACATGCTTCAAACTCCCGTTTAACCATCCGTAATCACCCCGAGGCCCCCGGGACGTCAACCAAAAATACCAACACATCCAACAACCTTATTCAAACTTGCTCCCATCCTCAAAACACGTCAAACAACGCTAAAACCATTAAAACACATCGGATTCAAGCCTAGTTTTCATCAAAACTTCCGAAATGCGCATTCAATCAAAAACCCGACCAAACGACGTCCGAATGACTTGAAAATTTGCAGACATATCCAAAATCACCTAACGAAGCTATTGCAACTCTCAGAATTCTATTCCGACCCTCGGATCAAAATCCCACCTATCAACCGGAATTCGCCAAAATTCAAACTTCGCCAATTCAAGCCTAAATCTACACTGGACCTCCAAATTCGACTCCGATCACACTCCTAAGTCACAAATCATCCTCCAAAGCTAACCGAACCATCGAAATTCACATCCGAATCCTCTAACCACATAGTCAACTTCCGATTGACTTTTCTAAAACAAGCTTTCTTCTAAGAGGCTAAGTGCTTCATTTCAAACTAAAACCAACTCAATCACATCCGATCAACTCAAATACCGATATTGAAAAGCAACACAACATGGGAGAACGGGGCGGTAACTCACGTGACGACGGGCCGGGTCGTCACAAGTAATTTGTTTAGGTTGTTCTTTTTTAGTTTATAATGAGTGTTAGTCCGTAGTCACCGTGGAGTTCAAACCTTATGGTCATTACCAATTTCATTAACTTTAATTTGTCGAAATTGAATTAACTGTGTAATATGCAGAAGTTCACAAAACAAACTTTAAAAAACAATTAATCACATGACAAAGAGAAATATATAGAAAGAGATACAATAATATAGTTTGGTCACTTGACCTATATAGGAGAAATTCACTAGAAAAAGATAGTACACAAACCTTTTCTCCAAAAAAGGATTAGCCAATAAGGAAGAAATTTATATTTTCCTTTTAAGAAAATTAACAAAACAATTGTGGTAAATATTTTTCCCTTGCTTCAAAAAAAAGAAAAAGAAAGTATAACTCAAATATGATAAATTAGGTCAGATACAATAGCATAGCATATCATTATTTCATACAATAATATATATATATATATATATAACTAGCTCATCTAAATCCCCCGTCTTTGAAGATTTAGAATACATTCAGTTGTTTTAATTTATATATTGTGTTAATGTAAAGGTATTTATTTTTCATTTAAATAATTATTTCATCTATTTCGACATCAATGGATATTTTACATAATTTATTTTATTCTTCATTTGGTGCAGTTTTTAAGATGTAAAATACACGTGTGTCGCACGTACACTAAAATTATTAGTATTATATTATAAGTGTGAAGTTACAAAGTGAAAATCAAAAGACTAAATTAACCATCACTAATGTTGAAGGACTATTTTACCCTGCAAGAAACCATTACGTCAAGAACCTTTTTTTACACAAAAATAAATATACATTCTATTAATATAATACAAAGGAAACACTTTAATAAAGATAACAAAAAAAAAAAAAAATCTAAAGTATGTAAAACATGCGCATAAAATACAAAGTATGTGAGAAGTGGGCTATTTAGAGAACCACATATATGAAACCTATTCAGATAGCCAGCTTTTAGTAAGCCCAACCTATTAAAAATGCATTAAAACTCAAGATTGAAACATCTAACCACTAAAAATAAAAGTAAAGAACTACCTTGTACATTTTAGAAGTATCTGGATCCGAAGTACCTGACCTGAACAAAAATGTTTAGAAGCGCAGCATGAGTACACCATAGTGGTAGCCAGTAACACTACTAGAAAATAGGTGATTTCCGTCCACAATTTCAGACCGAAATCGATCGGAAATTGATAATTTTCAAACAAATTCCGAACGGTTTTAATTGGACTGAAAAATAGTGGTCGCAAATGCACACCGACCGCAATTGGTAGGAAATTTCCGACCGAAATCGGTCTGACAACTCCATGCATTGACTGCCCCTCAAAATTTTCATTTCTGACAGAAATCGGTCGCAAAATATTAAATATTTTATTTTTAATTTTTAAATTTCCGTCCGTTGTCGGTCGGAAAATATTATTATTATTTTATTTTCAATTTTAGTTTTCCGACCGAGTTCGGTCGAAACTTTTAAAAAACAATAATATTATTTAATTAAATAAATATTTGTAAATTGTTAATTTATTTAAAATATAAATATAAATTCATAATTTCCGACCGAATCCGGTCGGACAATTCAACAACTTGGGAAATTTATTTGAAATTTCTGACCGATTTTGGTCGAAAATTACGAGTTTCTGAAAAAAAATAGTTTCTGACCGAATTCGGTCAAAAATTTGGGTAAAAACTGGGAAAAAATTGGCAGCTTTTAGCTACACCACCTGCCAATTTAAACCAATATATATCCTATAATGGCAGCTTACATTGTCGCTATTCAACCATGAAAACCCAACAAAATAACAGCAAATAACCAACAACAACAACAATTAATAACCACAACAACTATTAACCACAAAACAACTACTAAAGTGTTCAATAACAAAATAACAATATAATCATCATTCAAATAACCAACAACATAATATTGACAAGTTCACAACTTTGTTTAACAATACACAACATTCAATGAGTTTTTTTTATGTAGCATCATCTCGATCTTCGATCCCAGGACCTTCATCGTCGGTTGAGTATTGTCGAGGCAAGGTGAAGACACCTATCGGACATATACACCTGTGTAGGATAATACATAAAGCTAACGATAAAAGAACATTGATACAAGGCCAATAGCAGAAGGATTTAAAATTACAATCAATAGTGAAAATAATAGAGCACAAATGGCGACGAGAAACAACTAAGTAATTAAGCAACAATATAGTTGAGGTACAGATGAAATATGAATTGATTCAAGTAAAGGAAACCTGTAACGACCGTATTTTGCTTTCTAGATCTCTATTCCCCTAACTAAGACTCCTCGTATGTGCTTTTAGTGTTTTATGACTTGTAAAGACAGTTAATTCGATTTTGGAAGGGTTCAGGTCGAAATCGAAATTCAGAACACTTATTTCGTTAATAATGGCTTTAAATGATTAAGTTTGACTTGAGTCAACATTTTAAGTAAACGACCTTGAAACCAGAATTTGACGGTCCCAATAGATTTGTGTAATAATTTTGGACATGGGCGTATGTTCAAATCGTGTTTCGGATGACCCGGGAGTGTTTCAATGCTTAATATTAGAAGTTGGCGCATTGAAGGTTTTCAATTGCTTTAAGTTTTGTTTGGAGTAGGTTTCAGTATTATCAATGTCTGTTTGGGATTCCAAGCATGGAAATAGTTCCTTATTGTGGTTTCTGACTTACACATAAAATTTGTGTCATTCCGAGTAGTTTAAGTATGATTCGGTGCGTTCGGAGTAAGTTGAAAATTTTAAAGTTCATAACTTTATCCAATTTGATTTGGGGTGCGATTCTTAGTTTGAGTGTTTTTTATGTGTTTCGAGAGTTTGAGCAGATTTGTATTATGGTTATAGACTTGTTAGTGCATTTAGACGGGGTCCTAGAAGGCTCGGGCGCTTTTCCAATCGCTTGGAGCTAAGTCAAAATCTACTGGTGTGTTGTTCTGGTTTCCTTCTTCATGAACATGAGGGAACCCATATGATTGAGAAGAAGGAATGGGACTGGGTGGTTTTATGCTTTGCATTTACAAAGTCTTGGCCATGTTCGCGAAGTCTTGGGCCTAGTGGCCTTCGTGTTCGCGGGAGACTTATCGCGTTCGCATAGAGGCGAGGACCCGGGCAACCAATTGCCTTACGCATTCGCGAGTTAAGGCACGTGTTCACAATAAGGAAGCAAATCTGTGCGTCACATTTGTGAGTGTCCTCTCGCGGTCGCGCAGAAAAATTTTCCTGTGTTCATCAGTTTAGTCTTCGCGATCGTGAGGACTTTTTCCCGATCGCGACGAATGTACAGACCTGGGCATAATGTTACAAAAGATGGGACTTAGTCTTTCTAGTCCATTTTTCTCAGTTTTTGATCTAGTTTAGAGCTCTTTGATGGGGAATTTTCACCTAATATTTCGAGGTAAGTAATTTCTACCTAATATGAGTTTAGTGCTTGAATTTTGGGTAGATTCTTAACATATAACTTATAGAAATTATGGTTTAGTTGAAAAACGTAAACACAACTCTTTCCTTGCAAACTCAACATAAGGAGAAATAATAGGAACACAATTTTATCTGAATACAACAATTCATTCAATAAATGTCTATATCACTTAATTGCAACAAGGAAAATCGGCTAAAGATTGTGTCAATTTTCCACATAGCTGCAACCATTAATTGTGTTAGGTACAAATATACACCTTTTGGCGCATGGTTTTGCAAGTAGATTGTTCAAAATGGATAAAATTTCTACTGCATATGCTTCACAGAATTATAGGATAACAAATCAGGAGTAAAGAAGCTCCTTAGCCCTCCCTATAGTAATCACAACACAAGATTTCCAATTTGGATAAGGTGTTGTAATTATTGCATCTATTTCGACATCAATTGTTATTTCACATAATTTATTTTATTCTATATCCGGTGCAGATTTTCAGATGCAAAATATACGTGCACCCCGAACGTACACTAATATTATTAATATTATATTATTAGTGTGAAGCCTCAAAGTGAAAATAAAAAGACTAAAATAACCATCACGAATGTTGGAGGATTGTTTTATCCTTCAAGCAAACATAACTTCAAAAATCTTTTTAACACAAAAATGTAAATATACATCCTATCAATATAATACAAACGAAACATTTTAATAAAGATAACAAATAAAATAAAATACAAAGTATGCAAAACGTGCACATAAAGTACAAAGTATGTGAGACGTGGGCTATTTAGATAACCACATATGTGGAACCTATTCAGATAGCCAGCTTTTAATAAGGCCAATCTATTAAAAGTGCATTAAAACTGAAGATTGAAGCAGCTAACCACCGAAAACAGAAGCAAAGAGCCACCTTGAAATTTTAGAATTTTCTCGGTCCGAAGTACCTGACCTTAACCAAAAATATGCAAAAGCGTAGCATGAGTACGCCATCGCGGTGCCCAGTAAGTATCAAGCGTTACCTCGGCAGAATATTGCGAGGCCAGGTCAAGACACCAACCGTACATGTAATCTTGTGTAGGATATTACATAAAGCTAACGAGAAAAGAACATCAATATAAGGCCAATAACATAAGGATTTCAAATTACAATCAACAGTGAAAATAATGGAGCACGAATGGCGACGGGAAACAACCAAGTGATTAAGCAACAACATAGTTGAGGTACATATGAAATATGAATGGGTTTAAGTAAAGGAAACCTATAACGACCGACCGGTTATTTTGTTCTCTAGATCTCTATTCGCCTAATTAACACTTTGCATATGTGCTTTTAGTGTTTTATGACTTGTGAGTGCTGATACCCAATTTTTTTTATATATTTTCAGTATGTAAAATAACTTCAAAATGGCATATAGATGCATATGTAAGCATATTCAAGCATTTTATTATTTTTTTTATAATTTTTAAAGATTTTTAAATCAATTTATTTCCCTTTTTATCCATAAAATCCCAATAATTATGTCCGAAATTATTATTTATGATTTTCACTTATTGGATCTTCATATTTATGCTAAAATATAGATAAGATAATTTTTGCATATTTTTACAAATTTATTTAGTATTTTTAAGATAAATTGGATATAATTACAATATTAGCCTCTTTTAAGATTTAAATGTGTTTATATTCATAAAATCAGGTCCTATATTTTAAAAGTGTTAATGATATATTATAAATTATTTTAGTTCTTTTAATTTATGTTCAAAATTTAATTTATAATTTTTTATAAATTAAATAGCGAAAAATGGCTATTTAAAATCTAGTCCAATTGCATTTTAATTTTAGCCTAACTTGAAACCCCAAATTAAAATGATTTATAGGATATTAACCCGACCCCTATCCCAATTTCAATATTAACCCGACCCCTACCCAATTAAACGACCCAACCCAAATTCCCCACCTACCTTCATTAATCCAGGCCGTTGATTAGAATATTCGTCCTTACCATTTTTAACCCAGAAAGACCCCTAAACCTAAATCATTTCCCACCACCCACCGCCTCTGAATCCCTTCCCCTCTCAATTCCCTCTGAGACCTTACCTGAACCCTAGACGCCGCCCTCTAATACCACCATAATCCACCCTAATACCTACCTAATCCATGGCCCCTCATGGTCATTTGAGACGTGTATTAGCTCCTATGGCTCCTAGGTGTTTGTTTTTGTGGTTTTATGGCCAGACCTCAAAGGTGTCTGGTCCACTCTTTGCTCCACTGTTGTTCATGGCCTTTATTCGGCCATCCGCGGCCTTTCTCCGGTCATTCATGGCCTTTCAAGGCTGATCCTTGACTTTTCTAGTTAGATCATTAACTTTCGAGATCTTTCTCATCTCTTTTGGGTTTTCTGAAACCCTAATATCTAAGAATTTTCGATTTTTTTCAGATCTATCTTAGATCTGTGCTTACTATGAACTTTTTAAGTGTTTTCTCGAAGGTTCTTCAAATTTTCTTTCAAAACGACTCTTTGTTTTTCCAATGATTAGGGGTTTCCTTTAAGTTTTCTTCTATGGTCCTAATGTTGTTTGATGATTTTGCTATTTGCTCATGTTGTTCTTCTATCTATTTTAACATGTTAAAAACCCTAGTTCTTTTTTGTCTTCTCCGACTTCTGAAAATTATTTGTTTAAATATGTACTTGTTCTTTATCTCTGAACCTATTCCCCTTGTTTGACTTGTTTGATTTTGAGTTCTTACCATCTCTTAAAACTCGAATCCTGTCGAAGCACTAAATTTCTTAGAAGTTTTCTCACTTGATACTATTGTGAGACCTTTACCTATTTTTAACTTCTTTTACCTGATACTATATTTTTGTTCACTGTTGATTCAATGTGACTTGACCTACTTGACTACTGTGCCTTGAATGTTTGCCTTACTATTGAATCCTATGCTTATTTCTGCTACTTTGTATGTTGTTTCTTTTGCCAATATAGTTTGCCTCACATGTCTGATGCTTCTGTTCACTCTATTTGTATACTGATTGATCTTCCTCGATTGATCTTGATATTGAGACTGAATGCAAAAGTTTTCCTACAAGCCCTAAATTCTACTCATCTGTTTAAAGTTAATTGATTCCTTTCCTTGCTATGATATTTTACCTTACCGAATGCTTTCCCAAAAATAAGCTTATTTTCGTACTTAGACTCGATTGTTTACTTCATGATTTTACTACCCCTTATATGGCAATAATCAATTTATCCTCAAACTGATTTTCCTTCCTTAATTAAAACTTGCTACTGCCCGTTAAACAGTGATTCCTTAATTAAAGGGAATCACATGTGTTAATTAATTTTAATTTGTGATTGTTTCCATGTCTATGTTAAGACTTTACCTATTTTCTTACTTACCACTTGTTTTCAAAACTATAAATACCCACATCCTCTTTTCTTTAAACACGAACAACTTGAGTTCAAAACACACACACTTCACTCAAAACTCTCTTTTTTCTCTGTAACTACTTGTGCTACTACTTTGACTAGCCGGGTGAAAGCCAAGGCTAGGCTGTGGGAGTTTGCTTACTTTTTCTTTCTGCACTTTTCTTTTTACTGGTATGTCCTAGTTAATTTTCAAGCATCAACAACAATATGTTTCTGTAATTGTTTCCACTTCTTCATGCTTGTCCACTTTTGCTTATGTTTCTGCAATTAAGTTACATTACTAGCATGTGGCAATGTGTTCCTTTCCCTTTTTAAGTTAATGCTCTCCTATGTGCATGAATCCCAAACCCCACATCCCATCTCCGTATCTGTATTCTTTGGCTGGTTTGTGAGTATGCCAGCATCATCTATTGTTGTGCATGTCCAAACCTGACCCCTCCTAGGGTCACATGCTTCATGCAATGTATTCCAAAAAACCCCGAACCCTTTGTGCAATCACTGATTCTTTGTAGTTTGAGTTTCACTACTACTCTTTTCAAATCACCCTTATCACTTACTATGACAATTTTAAATAAATCTCTATGTTCTGCACTTCCACTATATTCCTAGAACCCAAGTTCTGCTCCTCTTGTGTGAGCCTTGCCTTGGGACCCTTGAGCTCCCCTTAAACTTGGAAACATAATGGATGGCCCTTCCACACTGCACTAATCTCTATCTAGTTATGCAAACTTTGGTGTAAGCACTGTTTGGGGTCCCTGAGACCCTTAGGGAACTTTAACACACCCAGATGTGAGAAAGGCTTTGAAACAAGTGACATTTGAGGTGTTTTGTTCCATACTTAGAGAGGAAGTCAGAATCAGGCTTCCTATGGTTGTAAATTCTTATTTTTACATTTTTTAATGTAATTCAGTATTCGGTCTATAATAATTTGTAAACAAATATTAGGGTTGGCTAGTGAAAAGGGGTGGGCTAATTATGCATGTTTTAAGGGTAGATATCCTGCCTATAGGATCTATTATTAATAAGTTCTGCATGTTTACTTCCACACTTAGATATCGTGCCTACAGGATCTGTTTAATAAAGTTCTGCATGTCAGCCTCCACACTTAGAAACTATGCCTATAGGGTCTAATGACTATAATCAGATATCATGTTTACAAGGTTAAAATCAACTTCGAAATTAGATGTCATGCCTATAAGGTTAATATCAGTATTTTATAGAAATCATGCCTATAGGAATTTTGTTGTGATCAAATAAATCCTGTCTACTCCACTTCATTAGATACCATGCCTATAGGACCAAATCAACCTTAAATACTAGATACCATATCTGTACGAATTAAAATCAGCAACAATAGAGATTATATCTATAAGATCTGAAACCAGTTTAGTTAAAAATTAGTTTTAATCGAACTGTTTGAATCAATTTAAATAACTCACTCCGTTTCATTAATGCGATTTAGAAAGCATGCCTATAGGATCCAAATTGCTCGTTTAAAACTGTTACAACTCTGCCATTTTGAATCAGTAATAGACATCATGCTTATAAAATATCATCAATACACACTTAGGCAAGCCTTAGGTAATAATAATAAAACTGAATCCTCCTTTGTTTAATTAGCAACTACAATAAGCAGGCAGACCTGATTCGGACTTCTTATCTGAGTTATATAATAAATTGGTCTGCTTCAACAACTAAAACTCCCCTGTCTTAGTACTTTAAATTCCGACCCTATATGATTTTTAAGTCAGGTTATTTATGTGTTTTATTTGAGGAGGTATATATGAGCTTCTTAGTTGTTTATATGTTTTCCCCTAATATGTGACCCTACGTGTTCTGAATGTCTCCTTGGTCTTTTACCTTTTAAAAACCCAAGAGCCAGCCTAAAATCCTCCCTCTTATATGAGTATTAGTCCTTAATTCCCCCGGGACTGATAGGAATGGGACATGTAATATCATGCAATAGAGGTCGAGACCAATCCGCGCTTTAATACCTTTACAGGGGTGGGAAGGGAGATATGGATATGATGACCGGTGCACTAATACCATGTGTAGCCCCTCTTTTAGAAGTTTTTACCGGGTATTGCATTTATGTGATCCATATTATAAACAAACCTAGGACCCCTTTACATTCATCAGCATGCTTATATTATAACTCTTTCTAAAACCTTGCTTTCATTAATCGTTTCCAAACATTTGTGTATTTAAATTTAAAATCCCCTATTATTTGAGACTTATTTGTTTACTTGCTAATTGCACAAATTCACAAAAAAACTATCTGGCCGGGAACCACACTAGTGGATCCTGAGGGGTGCCTAACACCTTCCCCTTGGGATAATTTCAAGACCTTACCCTATCTCTGGTTATCAAAAAATGTAGTTGTAGTTGAACCCCATAGGTGCCCTAATGCACCTTAAAATCATTAGGTGGGACTCTTCAAAAATTACAAAACCCCTTTTCCAAAAGGAAAGAGTTGTCCAACCAAAATGTCATAAATCCTATTCCGCGAAAGAAAAAGGGGGGGGGGGGACGACAGTGAGGACGGTTTGTAACGACCCGACCGGTCGTTTTGAACCCCAACACGTCGTTCTAGTCTGAGGCCATGAGCAGCTTCATTTCAGGTATTATGACTTGTACACGTGGTGGGAATTGAATTTTAGAAAGTTCAGAGTTGATTTGGAAAGAGAATTCTCATTTCGGAATCTTAAAGTTGAAAGAATTAAGGATTGGATTTTTGAGTAAACGACCTCAGAATCGGGATCTGACGGTTCCAGCAGGATCGTATGATGATTTCAGACTTGGGCGGGGGCCCAGATCGAGTTTTGGATGACCCAGGAGTATTTTGGTACCTATTGTGGAATGTAGCATTTTGAAAGAAATTTCGTAAGTTTGGGTTGAAGTGCATTTCAGTGATATCGATGTCCGTTTGGGATTTTGAGTCTGTGAATAGCTCCGTATGGTAATTCTAGAGTTGGGAGCGTGATTGAAAGTGCATTCGGAAGTCCGTAGGTCATTTTCGAGCCATTTGGCTAAAGATAGAAATTTGAAGGTTTTTGAGAAGTTTGACCGGAAGTGGACTTTTTGATATCGGGGTCAGAATCTGATTCCAAAAGTTGGACTAGGTCCGTAATGTCGAATATGACTTGTGCGCAAAATTTAAGGTCAATCGAACGTGATTTGATAGGTTTAAACATCGAAAATAGAAGTTTGAAATTCTAAAGTTCATTAAGTTTGGATTGGAAGTCGATTCATGATTTTAGTGTTGTTTGATGGGATTTGAGGCCTCGAGAAAGTTGGTAGGTTTGGTTGAGGTCCCGCGGGCCTCGGGTGGATTTCAGATGGTTAACGGATCAAATTTGGAATTTGAGGAAGGGCTAAAGAAGCTGATATCTGGTGTAACCGCACCTGCGAGGTTTTGGAAGCAGGTGCGGAGCCGCAGAAGCGGCCATGAAGCCGCAGATGTGGTATGGGCAGAGGAGAGCTGGGATCACAAATGCGGTCAGGGTTCCGCAGAAGCAAG
The DNA here is from genome assembly GCA_026770625.1 of Nicotiana glauca. NCBI lineage: Eukaryota > Viridiplantae > Streptophyta > Magnoliopsida > Solanales > Solanaceae > Nicotiana > Nicotiana glauca. The sequence goes on from MU692983.1 coordinate 242,187, forward strand.
ACCGCATCTGCAGAAGGTTTGTCGCAGAAGCGGACGGGGGGCAGCTTGGAGTGGACCGCAGATGCGGTAATGGTTCTGCAGAAGCGGGACCGCATCTGCGGAAGGTGAGCCACAGAAGCAAAAAAGGGAGCTTGGTGGGGTACCACATAAGCGGTATTTGAACCGCACCTGCGGAACCGCAGGAGCGGTCAAAGGACCGCATGTGCGGAAAATGCTGAAGGCAGAGAGGGGTTTTAAAAATCAGATTTTGGCCATTTCATCTCATATTTTTTTGGCTTGGGCGATTCTTGGAGGATTTCAAGAGAGGAATTTCATAATCAATGATAAGGTAAGTTACCCCCCACCTATTTTGAGTTAAATACATCAATTATGTATGAATTTGAGCATGAAATTTGTAGAAAACTTGATGTTTGAGGGAATACCTAGAAAACTAGTATTCTTGGATTTTGACCACGATTTTGGGTATGGAATTTAGAGAAAATCATATATTTGAGTTCGTGATGCCATGGGTAACCTTTATCTTCAAAAAAATTTTGGATTCCGGGCACGTAGGCCCGAGGGCATTTTTGTCAACTTTTTGATTGGAGTTAGAAACTTTTATAAATTAGATTATAATGAGTACCTTAGCATATATTAATGGATTTACATAATTATTGGCTAGTTTTGGAGCATTGTGCATCGATTGGAGTCTTTGAAAGGGCGTAAAATGATGGTTATGGACCTTTGGAGCAAGATGAGTCTCCTTTCTAACCTTGTAAGAGTGAATTGTCCCCATAGGTAAAATAATTGGTTATTTGCTCCTATTTGTGGGGGCTACGTGCGCACGAGGTGACGAGAGTCCATGCGTATCTACTATTACGCTATTGTCCGGGTAGTTTAGGATCCAAGAGCACGTTATATTGGGATTGATTGTGAACTTATTGACAGCTTGAATTAATTAAATCACATTAAATTAGTAAAAAAATTCTAAAAGGATTAAACTTCATTTTTATTAAATGGTTAAAGGAGGATTGACTTTCTTTGGATGATTGCTCTGTATGGACTCTCGATTGACTGTCTGTGTGTGCTTAAATTTTGGTATAGGTCGAACGCCTCAGCAGATTAAATAGATGCATCTATGGTTCGCGCCGTTCGACCCTCGCAATGCACAGTTTACATTCCTGTTGGAGCGGGCCCTCGACCTCGGCATGATTTGCGCATGCTTGTAATGCTGCCTTGATATTATTTGAGATTGATATTTGCTGTCCCCGACTTGAGATAATTGAAAATTAATGGATTATGAATCCGGAGACCTTTAGAATAAAAAGGAACTTTTACTTGTTCGTGACTTATTGAAATTACAATCATTTTTAATAAATCCATGACTATTCTCATTATAAAATATTATTATTGGACCTCTAGTAAGTATCAAGTCGACCATCTCGTCTCTACTTCTTCGAGATTAGACGGGATACTTACTGAGTACACGTTGTTTTCGTATTCATACTACACTTCTGTGCATTTTTGTTGCACAGGCTCATGTGTTATTAGTGGCCTAATGGGTGCAGCTGTGAGCACGTAATTTTTGCCCTAAGCTAATTATTCCCAAATTTTCAAACAGAACAATTTCTTTATTATTTTACAATTTTTGTGAATTATTGTGTTATTTTCTAGTAATTGTTGCATTTTATTTGTGTATTTTAATTAATATGAAAATATAACCAAAAAAATATACATTTGGCATTTGCGTTTAGGATTTAATTTCATATTTTAGGATTAATTAGTGGTTGGTTTGTTTTAGAATAAAATATGAAGAAAATAACAAAAATAGTTTATTTTTACATTTTTAATTGTTTTTATTGTGAATTGGTCACGAAATAGGATTTAAACAATTTTAGAAATTAATTAGCATAATTTTCAAAAAATATTAAGGTTTTGTTTTAACTTTTTTGCATTTTTACAAAAATAAAAAAAAAATGTAAAACACAAATAAAAAAGGAAAAAATTCGAAAAAAGAAATAAAAGAAAAACCAGAAAATATAAAAAAGGGAGGCTGCTTCTATGGACATTAAATTGGGCATTTGTAATTACAATTTCCCCCAGCCCAATTTAACTACCCGTTCAAAACCACCCGTCCAAGCCCAGACCCGGTCCAGCCCCTTCCCCTTCCAAACGACACCGTTTAGTAGGCGTTAAATCCCAGCCGTCTAGGATAATTAGATCAACGGCTCAGAAGTGGAGTCTTTTGGGTATAAGACTGTCTAAATGCTCACTACCCCCCCTTCATCTCCTCCTCACTCCACAGACTCCCCAAACCCTAATCTCCGCCGCCCCCATACCCTCCGGTGAAACTCGTCGGCGACGATGACAGTAATTACACCAATCACCACAAAAATTACCCCGTGAACTCCCCTTAACCTCCTCTTCCCAACTATCCAAACCACTCCCTTCGAATCACAACCAGACCTGTAGAATATCAAGTTGAAACCGNGGCGATGACGGTAATTACACAAATAACCACCAAAATTACCCCCCCAAACTCCCCTCAGCCTCCTCTTCCCAACTATCCAAATCACTCCCTTCGAATCACAACTAGACCCGTCGAATATCAAGTTGAAACCGTAAACCCTAGCGCCACCACAAATATCTCCGGTGGCGCCGCCGCCTCGAATCACCACGAAATTAACAACACAGAACCTCCTTTACCTCCCATGCCCCAATCCCTAGCAAAATACCCTCGAATCTAACCAGAAAGTGTCAAGCTAAAAGGGTAGTGGGTTCATTGGCAAATATAAAATCGGGTTTCGAATTAGGTAGCGGGTTCAAGCTAAAAGGGTCTTCCCTTTTGTTTGAATTCGGACTTGAATTCGAGGCCCGAATTTATAAATGTAAATTAATTAGCCGTTTTAGAGACAAATAATAAATAGAAAAATCGTAGTCACTTTAGGTTGGCCTTTAAATAAGTAATGAGATGAGCCTCGCTAAACAAAATCCATAAATTGCGGGCCCTCATTAATTACTTAATTAAAAACACTTAGCATTTGGAGCGTGCCGTTTAGCGAATTTCATGGTCCTTCATAAAGTTAAAAGACGTTAGTCACTTTAGGCGCGTTTTTAATAATATTACCTTTCTAATACGGGTGTGCATATCATGCAACCCAAATCCGAATCCAAAATGTTGAATAAGAATGTGTCGAGGATCCGGATGCATTTCATGTGACGTGATCCGAAAACACGATTTTAAACGACGTTTACCTTCGTAAATATAATTAAAAAGTATTGAATATTCTTAAAATTGCACTATAGGTTGGAGCATGTAAAAAATTAGATTTTTAGCCATTTATAATAATTTAAGCGACCGTGCTAGAACCACGAGATCCGGGGGTGCCTAACACCTTCCCTCGGGTCAACACAATTCCTTACACAGAATTTCTAGTTCGCAGACTCCAATTGAGAAGTCAACAATTTTTCTCGATTTGGGATTAAATTAAACCGGTGACTTGGGACACCAAAAGCCAATCATATCCCAAGTGGCGACTCTAAAAATAAATAAATAATCCCAATTCAAATAATGTCACTTTAAATTGAAAAACTCCCTCATACATTCATCATTCGGGGTGAGTGTGTAAAAAAGGAAGTGTGACAGTTCTGGCGACTCTCCTGGGGACTCGAACCCGGTTCAGGGTTCAAGGAATTCGATCTTAGTTTAATTGTTATATTTGGCCTTATCTTATTTTTCTACATGCTTCCATGCTATATGTGCTAAATGTTTTACCGCTTTGATATTTGTTGAATTGTATATAAATTGTCTCGAATCCCTTCCTCTCTCTGAGCCTTCTACATCATGGAGAAGGGTGCACTTCATGTAGCTTCTCTTCTGTTTAGAGTCTGTCCCAATTTAGAACGAGGTTGGATAAGTTGCAAAGTCGGCGGAGCTTCTGTATCCCCGGTACGCTGCCTCCCCCTCGGCTCGAGTTGTCCGCTCAGGTAAGCCAGGTCTAGATCAATAAACCTAGGGTTTAAACCTAGAAGAACAAAACCTCATGCTGTATCCCTAGTAGGACGCTTGTTTGCATCATGTGCATTTGACTTAAGGGACTCAACACAGGGGTTGGATCCGTCTAGGACAGGTGACCTGAATTGAAACGACCATCTTGATGCATCTTCCGTGCTACTTGCGCATTTATTTGCCCGGCTTTGCATGTTGATCGGCTTGTATACAATGAGAGAAAATTGAGAAAAATAGGAGTGTTAAGACACAATAAGAGAAAATTGAGAAAAGTAGCAGTGTTAAAGTGAGGATAACTTTTTGTTGTGAAAAAACCAATGCCAAAATAGTACCGAAATGCTGCCGGATTTTTGAAAAATGAAAAAAGAAAAAAAAATATTTGAAAAAACAGAAAGAAAATTATTGCTCAAAATAGTTTAGATTTTGGCAAATCTGCCCGAACTACGCTGGTTTGATTTTCACCGGATGTGAGATACGTAGGCAACCCTCATCGGGTCCAGCCACCCTTTTGCAAAAATGACCAAAAAAATGTCAAGAATTTATATTTTTGTCATAAATAAAGTTGGGTGATGCCATTCTTGTTAAAATAAGCCGAATGTCCTCCAAAAGGCACCGGAAGGCTATTTTTGCAAGAACAGCCACCCTGAGTCATTTGTAAATGGTTTGCGGGCACAACCTTAAAATCTTCCTCCCAGAAGTGCTAAAAGGCCGTATTCGTAAAACCAAATCCTTGTTTTGTTAAATAAAGAATTTTTACAAAATAGCAGTTTTCAAAATAAGTCAATACAACTCCCTTTTTAAATAAACATGCAAGATGACTTCAAGTAACATCGAGACCTTCTCAGTCCTGAGTGAGATCCCCTTGAAACTTCACATGTGGTGGCATGATCTAGGAAAAGGAAGCAGAGATACTATGGTTAAAATTTTGGGCGGTCTAGTTGATCTACTGAACATTAAACCGAGGAAAGATATCATTGAGGCACTAATACCATTTTGGGACCCGACCCGTAATGTATTTAGGTTTTCAAATTTTGAACTCACACCTACCTTAGAGGAGATTGCGGGATATGCAGGCCTCAACAGGAACCTCCAAGGCAGATACCCACTGGCCCCACGACCGGTAACCCTTTATAGGTTTTTGGATTTGTTGAGCACTAGGCGGGATGTTCAAGACCCGTATCTGGTAGAAGGGTGTGGTACATTGCATTTCTTGTATCACCGGTATAGTAACCCAAAAGGTTTCGAAGAGCCCAAGACCGGCTTGACACATGCCGGAAATAAAGACAAATGGGAAGCTCAATGGGGATTAGCCTTTATGGTGGCCTTTCTGGGAGTGGTGGTTTGTCCGAGAAAAGATGGTCACATAGACCTCAACTTGGTAGGGATGCTAGATGTTGCCATAAACAAACCTACTAGCACAGTGTTGCCTCTGATCGTAGCAGAAATGTACCGAGCTCTGACCAAATGTCGCGAAGGCGAGAAATTCTTTCAACGTTGCAATTTGCTCTTATAGTTGTGGATGCAAAACACCTCTATCACTGCACAGGCTATATGAACTACGGTTTGACTGGGTTGAGTTGTATTGCAGAATTTGGGACCGGGTGACAGGTATTGAGTTCCCTGAGGATACTGAGGTCTGTTCGTCATGCTTAAGATCCCTGACCGCAGATAAAGTCGAATGGGCTTATGGTTGGCTTCCTGCTACTGAAGCTATATACACATCAGCAGAGGTCCCCTATATTCTTTTGATGGGTATTCGAAGCATACACCCTTACGCTCCTTACCGGGTTTTGCGACAACTTAGAAGATTCCAGACAGTGCACAATGATGAAGACCTAAGTGAGAAAGTCATTGAGTTAGGCCCGAAGGCTGCATTTCCTGTAGGTAGAATCCGAAAGATATGGAATGAGTGCCGGTTCCTTGAGCCAAAAACTGTAATACCGGACCAAGCTAGAGGTGAAGTAGATCCCAAGTATCTGACGTGGTTTGGCAAAAGATTTCAAATCCCAGAGAGACCCGCTAAAAGACCGCACGTGCAACAGTTTACCGATGGGGTCCAAGTTCAATAGGATTGGCAAGTAAAGGACAAGGAGTACCAAGCTAGAATAGGACGGTTGGATCAACAGGTCCGGGACCTCCAATTTGACAAAAGTGTACAGGCTGCAACCGACGAGGGTGATAAAAAGAAAATAACTCAGGAGAACGAAGCACTCAAAGCCCAAATTAAACAAATGAAAATAGATGCCCGGAACCAAGAAAGAAGTCTATCTGATGAAAGGATGATTAAAGGGTTAAAGAAACAAATTTCGTACTGAACTAGAAAAATTCGAGGGAAATATGGCAAGACTCTGGGCGCAGTGGGCCAAAAGGACTGAAGAAAGAGCCCAATTTGTGCAACAAATGAGGAGAAACTACGAGGGGACTATCGCCAAAATGAAGAGAAAAATGAATACTTTGGAAGAAAAGACAGCCCAGCGGGATAAAGAATTCCAAGCCGAGATGAACCAGTGTTATGGGTTAATTGCAGAAATGGAAAAGGAAATTAAATTAGTACAAGATCTGCACTTCCAGGATTCGCAGGTGCTAGAGGCTCATACACAACAAATAAGCCAACTCCTTCAAGAAAAGGGCCGAATCTGGGAAAGGATCAGAAACATTGCCCACTATATTGTCATGAAATGTCAGGCCGGCGAGCGAATGGGTCGTACCATGTCCTTTGCCTCAGTGATGACATTTGTTCGCCAAGTCATGAATGATTTAGATCATTTGCAAATGGGTCTCGCACGTAGGCCCGCGGTAATGTCGAATGATGCTCGCGGGCCCCAGGATTTAAAGCATTGATGTATTCTTAGTTAATCGAGTCTGTATTTTTGCTTTTGAGACTATTTTTATAATTTCCTTTTCAAGAAAAGAAAAACAAATAGTCTAGTAATTTTTGTAACTGCAGTTGTTAACAATGAAAAATTGAAAATTCCCAAAAATTGTTTTACTTTTGCATTTGTTTGCAAGAACTACGCTTGGTCTGATTCATGCGGGGCCATGATACGTAGGTAATCTAAATAAGATTCGACCGTAATCCTAGGAAAAACAAAAAAGAAAATAAATAAAAGGAAAAAACAAAAGAGAAAGAAACGTAAAAAAAGAAAATAACGCATTGAGAGGAAAAACCATGGCGAAAGAAAAGAAAAGCAGAAAATGAAAATGGAGAAGCAGGAAAAGAAAATGAGAGAAAACAAAATAAAAATAGAAAGAAAAGAGAAAAGGAATAAGAAGAAAAGCCGGGATGACACATGCAACCGAAGCAAACATGTAGATATCCATTTAACTGTATAGGTGCATCACGCTCCAAATGTGCAGTTACCTATCTATTACTTGTTTCATACTAACCGTTTGTTGCTGTCATATGCAGCTAAGTATTTTAGAAATCGTGGTTGGTTTGTGGTAAACTTGCCTCGCATCGATACTTCACCAGATCCAAAGGAAAAATAGAGATGTCATCTGAAATGACCTTGCCTACAGTCCCCATACCCGAAGATAGCCCAATCTCTGGGATCCCGGTATCTAAATCCTATACATCTAAAGAAAATCGGATCCTGCACTTGCATTTGATGGAAATATGGGATGCTTGGAACAACGGGAAAGAACCCCCAAGCACTATCCCCGAGTTCCCGGAATTGTTCCCTAGATCTGGAGGTGCTACCACGGTCCCTATCAGCCGCCCAAATATTCCTCTGGGGCAACCTACTATGACTGCTAATTTCTTCAGAACGCCCTCTGAGGATCATCCCCAAGTTTTCCCATCTGGAATTGCTCCCAACATCTTTACAGCTCCACCATCCTCTGCAACCACCCAACCATCGCTACCAAAACATGCTTTTGACCCTTCGGTCTTCACATTTCAGAATCCAGTTTTTCAGGCCGACCTTCCTCACTATCCTCAATATACCTACTCTCGGCCACCATATGAGATCACACCGGGGTAGGAAAAAACCCTTAAAGCCCTGGAGTAGGATGGAATGACAAAAAGAATGAGTAGTTTAGAGCAAAGTCTGCAAAATATGCAGGGTTTAAGTGGTCAGAAGAGTGTGTCTTACAATGATCTGTGCATGTTCCCCCATATGCACCTGCCTATGGGATTCAAAATGCCGAAGTTCGAAAAGTATGATGGACATGGCGATCCCATTGCTCACCTCAAAAAGTATTGTAATCAGTTGCGCGGGGCTGGTGGAAAAGAAGAGTTACTAATGGCTTACTTTGGAGAAAGCTTGGTGGGCATAGCGTCGGAGTGGTACATGGATCATGACATATCTCAATGGCATATCTGGGATGATCTGGACCGAGTTTTGTCCGACAATTTCAGTACAATATAGATATCGTGCCAGAAAGGAATTCCTTCACAAACCTAAAGAAAAAGCCCTCAGAGAGCTTCCGCGAATATGCAATCAAATGGCGTGAACAGGCATCAAGAGTGAAGCCTCTAATGGATGAGGTTGAGATGGTCACTGTCTTCTTGCAGGCTCAGGAGGTTGATTAGTTTCAAAAAATGATGTCCACTATGGGTAAACCTTTTGCAGAGGCAATACAAATCAGAGAAATGGTAGAGAATGGGCTAAAAGCGGGCAGAACCTTGAGCCTGTCAGCCATAAGGGCAACCTCCCAAGCCATCCAAGGCGGGTCTGGGGGAATGACTAAGGGCAAAAAGAAAGAAGAAACAGTGATGGCGGCATCGGGCGGAAGAAGGTACCGGGCTCCTAGACCGGTGTTCTCAGAAAGATCCCCTCAACACTATTACCCTCACACATATATGACTTATGCTCCTCCACCTTATGCGGTAATGAATGCTCAACCTTTCGGCCGCCCGCAACCACAAGCTAACCGAAACCCACCTCCATTCCAGAGAAACCAGCCACCTTACCAAAACCAATATAATCCCCGACCACCACAAAATAACTTTCGCCATCGGGAACCACCTAGACGACAAACTTTTACACCAATCGGTGAACCCTACTCCACGTTGTTCCCTAAGCTTGTCCAGATGAATTTGCTACAACCCATACCCCCAAATGGGCAAAACCCGGAATCACCATCATATCAGCAGGGTGTCATGTGTGCTTTCCATTCAGAGGTAGAAGGCCATCATACCAATGGCTGCTGGACATTGAAAAAGGCTATGGAAGATTTGATCGAACAAGAAAAAATAGTGTTGAGGGATGAAGAAGTCCCGAATGTTACCAATAACCCTTTGCCCGCTTACAACAACGGGCCGGTAATCGGTATGATTTGTGAAGACCCAGACTTTGACCTGGCTCTGAAAGCCATTGTTGTTATTGCCAATGCCAAAAGGAAACCCAAGGTAGCCCCGAAGAAGGGAAAAAAGGAAAAGAAGAATAAAGCTGTCAACATTGAGCCTGAGGAGAAAACCGAGGCAAAATCAAAGCCCGTGCCTCCTAAACACGAGGTTCTTTATATGCCACGAGGTCGTCAAGAGAAACCACTAGTTGTGAGCATTCCGAGGAAGTGTGAAGTGAAGAAGAGGACACAGATGTATGTGCCGAAAAGGGCTTACATGGTGCGGGGGACAATTAAACCGCCTCGGCTAAGTGAGCCAGTGGTTATTGGATGCGCACCACAGAAGCCCATGACCGACCCCTCTACGGTGCTGTGGAACTACCAACAAAAAGTGGTCACATACAAAGGCAAGGAAATTTTGGTAGAACTGCCAGGGATAGTCCATGTTGAAAAATATTCAAATATACAAGAGATAAATAGCGCCACACAAAAGCGTTTTCCATCTAAGAAGCCAGTGAGCGCTAAAGAAGCAGAGACATTCTTTCAGAAAATGAAAATGCCAGACTATGAAATAGTAGACCAATTGAGGAATGGTCCCGAGCAAGTGTCACTGCTGTCATTGGTGACCAAATCTGCTGAACATCAGAAGATCCTTATGAAAACTCTGAATGAAGAACATGTTCTAGCCGAGACTTCGGTTGAACAACTTGAAAGGATGACGGAAAGATTCTTCGCTGTCAACCAACTCTCCTTCAGTAAAAGTGATTTGCCTCTAGAAGGAGCTGCCCATAATAAAGCCTTGCACCTGACAGTCAAATGTGAAGGTTACTACGTTATGCGGGTCATGGTAGACGGAGGCTCGGTGGTTGACATCTGTCAACTCTCCACTTTGCAAGGAATGGAAATAGGGATAGGAAGGATTCATCCAAATAATGTTTGCGTGAGAGCTTTCGATGGTGTTAAAAGAGATACCATCGGCGAAATTGATCTGATACTGACCATAGGACCAGTGGATTTCAAGGTGACCTTCCAAGTGTTAGACATGGACACATCTTACAATCTTTTTTTGGGAAGGCCTTGGATCCATGCTGCAGGAGCAGTGCCCTCAACCCTCCACCAGATGGTGAAATTTGAGCACGAAGATCAGGAGATCGTGGTCCACGGGGAAGGTGAGTAGTCCATATATCGTGACCCATCTATCCCATGCCTGGAGGCGAAGGAGGTAAGTGAGCATATCGTCTATCAAGCCTTTGAAATCGTGGTAGCTAATCAATATGAGGAAGGACATCCATGCCCCCAGCCTTTCTTGTCCAATGCTTCGATCATGGTAGCCAAGGAAATGATTAGACATGGTTTCAAACCAGGAAAAGGGTTGGGAAAAGCTTTTCAAGGAATAGCCGAACCGGTAACGCTACCTGCAGCAAAAAAGTATTTTGGAATAGGCTTCCACCCTACCCCAGATGATGAGAAATGGGCCGACGAAAGAAAGAAAGATGGATGGATTCTGCCGCAACCATTGCCACATCTGTATGAAACCTTTGTCATTCCTAAGTATGGCGGAGAAGAGGAAGATGAGTTGTTCTTTGCTGACGAAATAGAAGATATCTATGAAGTTATGAGGCAAATGCTCTATGAAACCAACATAATCCAGCTAGGGGAAGGGACTAGCACCGCTGAGGTGCTCTACATGGGACCAGACGCCAAACTCCAGAATTGGAAGGCTACGCCTTTCCCGATCAGGCGGGAGCCTCGGTAGACTAGCCTTGTCACCTTTGCTGCATCTCGGGTTATTTCAGGGTATAACTCGGATGTTTCTTTTAGTTTCTTGTCTTTTGAATTCATGAATGTAAACCCTGTTATCTTCCTAAAATTCTAAGAAATGAAATCAATATTTCATCTTCCATTTTCTCTTTAGTCTTTCTGATTTTTGTTATTTTGCCCTTTTATCTTTTCTTTTCAGTTATAATAATGCGGCTTTAAATAACATGACATGCTTGCGGACTTCATGCCCAGACTCGAACACGCTGTCTAACTGTGAAATAATGAATCAAGAACCGAAATATGATGAAGAGGAGGCTTTTAGGGAAATAAACCAAGAATTGGAACAATTTGAGAACAAACCTAATCTAAATCTGAATGACACTGAACCATTTAATTTGGGAATTTCCGAAGAAATAAGGGAAACCAAAATAAGCATCCACACATATGAGAAAACTCGAGATGCAATAATCCAACTCTTGTTTGATTTTAAAGATGTGTTTTCTTGGTCGTATGATGATATGCCAGGACTAAGTGTGGATCTAGTGGTGCACAAACTGCCAATTTACCCCGATTGTCCCCCAATGCAACAAAAGCAAAGGAAGTTTAAAACCGATATCAGTGATAAAATCAAAGAAGAAATCACAAAACATCTGAAAGCAGGGGTAATCCGGGTGGTCCGATATACTACATGGTTAGCCAATGTGGTACCTGGGCCAAAGAAAGATGGGAAAACTTGGGTATGTGTGGACTACAGAGATTTGAATAGGGCGAGTCCCAAAGATAATTTTTCATTGCCCAACATCCACATCCTTGTTGATAACTGCGCCAAACATGAAATACAGTCCTTCATGGATTGTTACGCAGGATATCACCAGGTGTTGATGGATGAAGAAGATGCCGAGAAGACAACCTTCACTACACCCTGGGGCAACTATTGCTATCGAGTCATGCCATTTGGGCTGAAGAACGCTAGGGCAACCTATATGAGAGCCATGACTGCCATTTTCCATGACATGATGCACCAAGAGATAGAGGTGTATGTGGATGACATAATCATCAAGTCCCGAACTCAGAGTGACCACGTTCGAGATTTGAGAAAGTTCTTTGAACGGCTGTGCAAGTATGATCTGAAGCTGAATCCGGCCAAATGTGCCTTCGGAGTTCCATCGGGCAAGCTCCTGGGTTTTATAGTCAGTAGAAGAGGTATCGAGTTAGATCCAACAAAGATAAAAGCTATTCGAGATCTACCTCCTCCGAAACTAAGAAAGACGTGATGAGCTTACTGGGCAGGTTAAACTACATTAGTCGGTTTATTGCTCAACTAGCTACCACATGTGAGCCCATATTCAAACTATTGAAGAAAGATGCATCAATCAAGTGGACATCCGAATGTCAAGAGGCTTTCGACAAGAACAAGGAATATCTGTCAAATCCTCCGGTGTTGGTCCTACCCGAGCCAGCGCGACCTCTCTTCTTGTATCTAACGGTGTTGGAAAATTCTTTTGGTTGCATTCTAGGGCAACACAATATAACCGGCAAGAAAGAGCAGGCGATCTACTATCTAAGTAAGAAGTTCACCAGCTACGAGTCCAAGTATACTTTGTTGGAGAGAACATGTTGTGCTCTGACGTGGGTCGCTCATAAGTTGAGACACTATCATCAAGCCCACACTACCTACCTCATAACCAAGTTGGATCCTTTGAAATACATATTCCAAAAATTGATGCCCACTGGGAGATCGGCAAAATGGCAAATCCTGCTCACTGAATTTGACATAGTCTATGTCACTCGTATGACAATGAAAGCCCAAGCGTTGGCAGATCATTTAGCAGAAATCCCGGTTGACGAGGAATACCAACCATTGAGCATATATTTCCCAGATGAAGAAGTTAATTCAGTAGAAGCTATCCCTGAAGACACTCGTGCCTGGAAAATGTTCTTTGACGGAGCGGTAAACATAAGAGGTGTAGGCATTGGGGCAATCCTGATATCACCCAATGGTCAGCACTATCCAGCTACAGCTAGGCTCCGGTTCTTCTGCACAAACAACACAACTGAATATGAAGCCTCCATCATGGGCATGAATATGGCGATCGACGAGGAAGCTGAGGAATTATTGATCATGGGGGGACTCCGATTTGATTATCCGGCAAGCACAAGTGGAGTGGGACACTCGATACGTTAAGCTCATTCCATATCGGCAACACATGGAAGATCTCACTAAACGCTTGAAGTCAATATAGTTCAAGTACATTCCTCGATGCCACAATGAACTAGCTGATGCACTCGCCACTCTAGCTTCAATATTGACTTACCCAGGCAATGCTCATATTGATCCCCTGGAAATTCAAATCAAAGAAAGGAACGGTTATTGCAATACAGCCGAGGTGGAACCCAGCATTCAGCCCTGGTATCATGATATCAAAAGATTTATGAAAAAACAAGAATACCCCGAGCAAGCCATTGGAGACCAGAAGATAACCATTAGACGACAGGCGAGTGGTTTTTTCTTAAGTGGCAATGTTTTGTATAAAAGAACACCGGACCTCAACTTGTTAAGATGCGTTGATGCCGAAGAAGCTAGAATAATTATGCATGAGGTGCACGCAGGGGTGTGCGGACCCCATATGAACGGATATGTTTTGGCAAAGAAAATCCTGTGAGCGGGATATTATTGGATAACCATGGAGAAGGATTGTCAGCTTCGTTCGAAAATGTCATCAATGCCAGGTGCACGATGATTCGATTCATGCACCTCCAATGGAGCTTCATCCGATGTCAGCACCTTGGCCGTTTGTTTCCTGGGGTATGGACGTCATTGGGCCAATCGAGCCAAAAGCTTCAAACGGGCATAGATTCATATTGGTTGCAATAGATTACTTCACAAAATGGGTTGAGGACATTACTCTCAAGTCGGTTACCAAGAAAGTTGTGGTAGATTTTGTGCATTCCAATCTCATTTGTCGCTTTGATATTCCCACAACTATCATTATCGACAATGCTGCAAACTTGAATAGTCATTTGATGGGAGAGAATAAAAACAATGGTGCCAATGGTGCCGTTGAAGCAGCGAATAAAAACATCAAGAAGATTTTGAAAAAGATGATTCAAAACTCCAGGCAATGGCATGAAAAACTGCCTTTTGCATTACTCGGGTATCGTACCACAGTGCATACATCAATCGGAGCCACCCTATACTTATTGGTTTACGGAACTGAAGCAGTCATACCTGCAGAAGTAAAAATCCCTTCGCTTCCTATAATTGTTGAAGAAGAAATCGAGGATAGTGAGTAGGTTAAAACTCGGCTAGAGCAGTTGTCACTAATTGATGAAAAATAGATGGCCGCAGTGTGCCACGGGCAGTTGTACCAACAAAGAATGGCCCGCGCCTATAACAAGAAAGTACGTCCCAGGAAGTTCGAAGTCGGACAGCTCGTGCTCAGGCACATTCTCTCTCATCACCAGGAAGCGAAAGGAATGTTTGCTCTCAATTGGAAAGGTCCATACATAATCCGAAAGATTTTGCCAAAAGGAGCCGTGTATCTAGGAGACATTGAAGGATATGATCCCGAAACAGCAATCAATGCGGATGCGGTAAAAAGGTACTATGTCTAGGCCTCCTGGTTTGATGATTTTTGTGTAATTGAGACGACGAAGGCTTTCCTTCTGCTACCCCAAACACTATTAATCGTTCGTAAACCCTTTGAGCTGGTTATGCTTTTTGTGCACCCTCTTTGGAACCCGGAAGTACAAAAAGAAAAGAAAAGAAAAAAAGGAAAAAAAGAAAAGAAAAGAAAAAGAAAAAGAAAAGAAAAACAAAAACAAAAACAAAACAAAACAAAAAACAACAAAAACAAAAAAAAATTATCTGCCTCAACTACGTTTGACTTGATCTCGAAAGGGTACGTAGCCAGCCTCTCCCTGAGGTTCAATCACACCAAAACAAAATCCTAATTCCCCCGAAAGTTGAAACTGGGGCAGATGATATGATGGTTCGGCCATGAACCCACCGAAATGGATCCAAAGCTGTAGTTCCGCCCAAAACCCTTTTTACCCAAAGACCTTGTCCAAGTCCTTCCGATCAATTCACAAAAGCCAGAAAGTGGAAAACATTATTGTTGGAATCTGATACAATTCAAATTGAGAGAAATAAAATGAGAGAGTCTTATCGGTGAAAACTTTCGGGCACCATAAGGCGATGGTGAGTAGAGAAAATGAAAATGAGAGAGTCCGATTTGTGAAAACTTGCAAAGAGCACTATTGGGCAATGGTGAGAAGAGAAATCAGAGAGGTCGACTGACGAAAACCCGCAAAGGGCGCTGTCGGCCGAAAGGAAGACATCTCACCATGAAAAGAGTCCTGGCAAGGTTCCCTGGTTTTGAAATGCGAATCAATGGGTTCACGAGAAGCTGGAAAGTTTGTATGGGTTGGGTGTCCAGTCCAAGAAGCATGTCATGTTCATTTAAAGTCAGCATGCACCCCAGATAAGTCTTTCTTTTCCCCCCCCGAAAGGGACGCTTCTCTTTAAACTCATATGTTTGCTTTTTGCATATTTTTCTTTGAATCCCTTTCGGTTTAACACTGGTTCCAGAATTATTACAAAGAAAGGTGGCAAGATTGGTTCTATCGGGCTCCGCCTGGCAAAAGGCAAAGAAGATACCTAGCCTCAGCGAGTGCGTCAGGCCAATCCCGACTGACCATAGGGGTTGATGTTTTCGAAGCAAAGATATTTGAAAAGAAAGAAAGTCAAAGACAAAGGTCCCAAGGGCAGAATGAAGTGAATAGGCCAGTGCCCACGCGGGCGAGTCATATGAAATCCTAAAAGTTGAATCCTGTCGGTTTTAAAAGGAAATTTACCCTCGAAGCCAACAAGCAGCAAAGTTCTCAACGGAAATGGGGCCGGGATCAAGCAATTGGGATGATCAAGGCCACAAAACCAACCACCGTTTCGACTAACAAATTGTTCTTTGTTGAAAAATAGGTCTTATTCAGAGCAACCCTGGAAGAAGCAGGTGCAATCCAAAAAGAAATGAAATGGGCAAGCACTGAAACAGCTTTACAACTGGGAATCGACCAAAAAGGAAGTTTCTCCTCAAATTCTTTCATGCGTTTTGCTAAATAAAAAGGAAAACATAAAAAGAAGAAGAAAAAAAAGGAAAAAGAAGAAAAGAAATGAAAATGAAAATCCCAAAAAATATTTAAAAAAAAAATCATAGTAGCACAGGATCCCATTCCTTAAACATCCTGGCCAAAAACTAAGGACCTCCCTGGCAATAACCCAAGGAGCGTTTTCTTTCCAAATCTCGGCATAACCCGAGGATCTCCCTGGCATAACCCAAGGAGCTTTTTATTTCTAAATCCCGGCATAACCCGAGGACCTCCCTGGCATAACCCATGGAAGCTTTTTCTTTCTAAATCCCGGCATAACCCGAGGACCTCCCTGGCATAACCCAAGGAGCATTTTCTTTCCAAATCCCGGCATAACCCTAGGATCTCCTTGGCATAACCCAAGGAACTTTTTCTTTCCAAATACCGGCATAACCTGTGGACCTCCCTAGCATAACCTAAGGAGCCTTTTCTTTCTAAATCCCGGCATAACCCTAGGATCTCCCTGGCATAACCCAATGAGCATTTTCTTTCCAAATCCCAGAATAACCCGAGGATTTCCCTAGAATAACCCAAGGAGCTTTTTATTTCTAAATCCCGGCATAGTCCAAGGACCTCCCTGGCATAACCCAAGGAGATTTTTCTTTCTAAATCCCAGCATAACCCGAGGACCTCCCTGGCATAAACCAAGGAGCGCTTTCATTCCAAATCCCGGCATAGCCCGAGGATCTCCCTGGCATAACCCAAGGAGCCTTTTCTTTCCAAATCCCGGCATAACCCGTGGACCTCCCTGGCATAACCCAAGGAGCCTTTTCTTTCCAAATCCCGGCATAACCCGTGGACCTCCCTGGCATAACCCAAGGAGCCTTTTCTTTCTATATCCCGTCATAACCCTAGGACCTCCCTGGCATAACCCAAGTAAAGTTTTATTTCTAAATCCCGGCATAACCCGAGGATCTCCCTGGCATAACCCAAGGAGCTGTTTCTTCCCAAGTCCCGGCGTAACCCGAGACCCTTTTCTTCTTCCGGCATAACCCGGTCATCTTCTAGCATATCCTAGATTTATTCACAAAAATACACAATCCTGGTTTAATTGCTTAGATACGTGTCACAACTAACTCATGAAATTTTCCTAGTGAAAACTGGGGCAGAAAATTTCGTTTGTTTATTTGTTTTGGTATCGTAAGCATGGTGACCTCGAGACACAAGGTGTGAGATGACCAATGCAATAAATCTCAATCCAAAATCAAGAAGAGAACAAAAGAACAAAAAGAAATGAACTTAAATGTGAAGCGGGCAAGGGTGCAGATTGCTCAAAATATGATCGAAGTCACAAGCTCCACTGATCTTGTTTGACCCAATGCTGCATGAAGAAAAACCAGAAAATATTTAAAAGGGAGGCTGCTTCTATGGACATTAAATTGGGCTTTTGTAATTACAATTTCCCCCAGCCCAATTTAACTACCGTTCAAAACCACCCATCCAAGCCCAAACCCGGTCCAGCCCCATCCCCCTTCCAAACGACACCGTTTAGTAGGCGTTAAATCCCAGCCGTCTAGGATAATCAGATCAACGGCTCAGAAGTGGGGTCTTTTGGGTATAAGACTGTCTAAATGCTCACTACCCCCCCTTCATCTCCTCCTCACTCCACAGACTCCCCAAACCCTAATCTCCGCCGCCCCCATACCCTCCGGTGAAACTCGTCGGCGACGATGACAGTAATTACACCAATCACCACAAAAATTACCCCGTGAACTCCCCTTAACCTCCTCTTCCCAACTATCCAAACCACTCCCTTCGAATCACAACCAGACCTGTAGAATATCAAGTTGAAACCGTAAACCCTAGCGCCGCCAAAAAATTCTCCAGTGCCGGCGCCAACTTCAAATTACCACAAAATTAACAACACAGAACCTCCTTTACCTCCCATGCCCCAATCCCTAGTAAAATACCCTCGAATCTAACCAGAATGTGTCAAATTTCGAATCTAGGGTTCGAAGCCTTCCACCCTTTCTAGGAACTTCAGGCATCTCGGAGGGTTTCTAATTAGTATTATATGTTTGTTTTGGACAAAATAAACCTATAACACTAATTAGAAATCAAATTCGAGATTAATCAGGTTGAAGCACGGAATCAGACAGTTTTTTTTCTCGAGTTCTTCTTGTTTCTTTGTTTAAGGTCTGTTGTGTTCTCATGATTGTTAATTGCTGTTTTAATTTTTGTTTAGTTAACTTTGGTTCTAATTTTGAGTCTGCTCTATTTTTTTGTTTGATTTTCCTTTTGATGCTTGGGTGATTTAGTTTAATTTGGTTCCTGATTCCAGTTTAGTAATTTCTTTTAGCTTAATGGTAGTTTTATTAGTTCAATTGTGATTATGATTTTTTTTTTCGGTGTAGTGGAGTCTGTTTTCATTCATTTCAGTATTACTTTTATAAGGATAAAGGATATGTAGGCATTTTTTAAGCATTTTTTTGATTTTATTCTGTATTTGATAGTTCTTTTATTAGTTATAGGTAATTGGTTATAGCTGAATTAGTGTTGATTAATCAGACTCCAGTTAAAAGGATAGAGTAATGGTAACATAGGAAAATAATTGTAGGGGGTATTCAGGGGTATATGGGTAATTTAAGTTGGATATGAATGCTATAGATCACACTAGAACATCTTAGATTCTTCTAGAATAGGACTTTAGTGTAGATTTTAGCAAACTTAGGGTAGTAACTTGAGAAACAAGTCAGAAATTGAAGGTTTAACAGGTGAAATATGAAATTAAAAGAGAGGGACAAATGGGAGGGCCATCTAGAATCTTCTGCCCTATTTGTTGCCTATAAAAGGCAACCCCAATGCCTTCACTAACAAGTTTTAAAACCTCTGAAAAATTCCCCAAACATTCCAGCTCTTAATTTCCTTTAAAAATCCCCTTCTTCAAGGCTGGAATTAAAATTTGAATCTCACCCTCAAGAGGTTCAAAAATCTGAAATCATATAGCTGTAGAACATTCATTTTTAGATCTAGATTTCCAGAAAAACCAAAAAAAAAAAAATAACAGAACTCCAGAAAACTCAGAAAAAAAGAAAAACATTACTTCTATATCAAGTTTCTTCACAACAATTTCGATTTTCAGTTTGAAAGTTGAATTATTAGCTCATCTAAGATCAAAAAATTATTTCAGCATTTCTACTTCAGTGATTAAAGTTTCTTAAGGTCTCCGCAGTTTAATTTTGAATTAAATTTGGGGTTTTTCAAGTCAATTGGTTGGTTGTTGAGCTGCTGAGTTTCATTTGATACTAATCCTGGGATTAGAGATTAGTTTTGAGTTTGTTGTTGTTGATTTGTGTCTGCTGTCTGCCTATTTGCTACTGACTCTCTTTCTTCTTTCATTTTTTGCCATAATTCCAGGTATTAACTCTTATCCTATTGTATTGTTGTTGATTCCAAGTGCATATGCAATAAAACTGCTCCTTCATTTGCTCCTGAAGATAGTTCCTGTTTTGGACTGTGACGATAGACTTACTCGTTAGTATAGGTTTAAATTTTAATGCTATGTACATAAATTTGAATTGTGTGATTGGGATTGCTGAGACTACTAATTTGAAGTATCCATTTAGTGGTATTATGGGTTAGTTTAGTATCATGTTCAATTAGATTTTATTTTGTTATTAAGATTGGAATTGTTTTAGACGGCTTTAGCCTGTTATGGACTACCTTGAATTTCTAACGGTATCATATAACTGATTCATTCAATTTTAGTCTTATATTTCATTTCTTAAGTGTTGGAATAACCTTACTTATAAAAATAGTGAAAACTTGAAAGATTGATGCACTGTTCTGCATTATGTGAGTTTATAACCAAGCTAGTTGATTATCTTTTGATTGTAGGCAAGTCTGTAACATACTTTGCCAGTTAACACTACTTGGAAGGTGAATTCGTGTGAATTGTGAAGAAATCAACAAGTCATTAAATATATTATACTCTCATAATTAAAAATGTATTGGCAGATTCGATCTAGATTAATATTGACTTTGGGCTCACTATAAGCCCACTCCTATTCATTTGTATAAATTGTGCCCAAATCATGGGCCAGCCTCTCAGAGGCCCAACGTGGGCAGCATATTCACTTGGATGTCATAAGCTAATATCTTACCAGCATTGGGCCAAAGATTCAAGGCCCAAAAATCTGTTATAAGTCAAAAACCCCTTTTCAAAATTACATAGGAATATGGGGAATTAATTGGCAAATATAAAATCGGGTTTCGAATTAGGTAGCAGGTTCAAGTTAAAAGGGTCTTCCCTTTTGTTTGAATTCGGACTTGAATTCGAGGCCCGAATTTATAAATGTAAATTAATTAGCCCTTTTAGAGACAAATAATAAATAGAAACATCGTAGTCACTTTAGGTTTGCCTTTAACTAAAAAATGAGATGAGCCTCGCTAAACAAAACCCATAAGTTGCGGGCCCTCATAAATTACCTAATTAAAAATGCTTAGCATTTGAAGCATGCCGTTTAGCGAATTTCACGGCCCTTCGCAAAGTTAAAAGACGTTAGTCAGTTTAGGCGCATTTTTAATAATCTTACCTTCCTAATACGGGTGTGCATTTCATGCAACCCAAATCCGAATCCAAAACGTTGAGTAAGAATGTGTCGAGGATCCGAGTGCATTTCATGTGACGTGATCCGAAAACATGTTTTTAAACGACGTTCACCTTCGTAAAAATAATTAAAAAGCGGTGAATAATCTTAAAATTGCACTATAGGTTGGAGCATGTAAAACATTAGATTTTTAGCCATTTATAATAATTTAAGCGACCGTGCTAGAACCACAGTATACGGGGGTTCCTAACACCTTCCCTCGGGTCAACAGAATTCCTTAAATAGAATTTCTGGTTCGCAGACTCCAATTGAGAAGTAGACAATTTTCCTCGATTTGGCATTAAATTAAACCGGGACACCAAAAGCCAATCATATCCCAAGTGGCGACTCTAAAAATAAATAAATAATTCCAATTCGAGTAATATCACTTTAAATAGAAAAACTCCCTTATACATTCATCCTTCGGGGTGGGTGTGTATAAAAGGAGGTTTGACAGCAGCAGCACGAACGATACTGGGAGTAGGTGAGCTGAATTATGCGAGGCGGCTCGCAACTAGTATAGTCCCTTCCAATGTATTGTATATACTTTCTGTCCTTTGTAGTCCGGATGAATGTTGTATTTCATTTCGTTCTTAGCAGATGCTCATGCGTTTGTGGCACCAGGTTCTCGGATGGTTATAGGATTGTTCAATATTAAGTTTATTAAAGACTTCATGGTTATTTTTGTAATGTTCATTATTTGTTATTTAATGTATAAAGAAAATAATTTTTGCAAATACTAAAATTGGAGTTTAATTAAGTATTTAGTTGGCTTGCCTGGCAGCGGTGTCCGGAACCACCACATCCCCTATTAGATTTTAGGTCGTGACATGGTTAGTTCGGTTTTGGAAGGGTTTAGGTCGAAATGGGAAGTCGGAACACTTATTTCCTTAATAATGGCTTAAAATGGTTAGGTTTGACTTGAGTCAACATTTTGAGTAAACAACCTTGAAATGGAGATTTGACGGTCTCAATATATATGTATAATGATTTTGGACGTGGGCGTATGTTCAGATCGTGTTTCCGATGACCCGAGAGAGTTTAAACGCTTAATATTGGAAGTTGGCGCATTAAAGGTTTTCAAGTGCTTTAAGTTTGGTTTTGAGTAGGTTTCAGTATTATCGAGTTATTTTTGGGATTCCAAGCATGGAAATAGTTCCATATGGTGATTTATGACTTGCACACAAAATTTGGTGTCATTTCAAGTAGTTTAAGTATGATTCGGCGCGTTCGGAGTAAGTTGACAAGCTTGAAGTTCATAACTTTATCCAATTTGATTTGGGGACGATTCTTAGTTTGAGTGTTTTTTATGTGTTTCGAGAGTTTGAGCAGGTTCGTATTATAGTTATAGACTTGTTAGTGCATTTAGACGGGGCCCCCGAGGGATCAGGCGCGTTTCCAATAACTTAGAGCTAAGTTAAAATCCGCTGGTGTGTTGCTCTGATTTCCTTCTTCGCGAAAGTGAGGGAACCCACGCGATTGCGAAGAAGGAATTGGGACTACGTGGTTTTGTGCTTTGCATTTGCGATGTCTTGGCCGCATTCGCGAAGGCTTTGGCCCAGTGGCCTTCACGTTCGCTTAGAGGCGAGGGCCCGGGAAACACTGTTGTCACGACCCAAAATCCACTAAGGGTCGTGGTGGCGCCGGACACCTCTGTCAGGCCAGCCAACTAACTCATCAATAAATTCCTCTTTTAATACTTTTGAAAATCTATGGTTTTTCCTTCTGTTTCACATATAATAAGATCATTTTCCTGAATTCAAACTTAAATAAAACCAATTGGTACAAATATTTACCGAAACGATCCCCGAAACCCGGTGTCACAAGTGCATGAGCAACTACTGATAAAGACATAAAATACAACACAGCATCCGTCCGGAATACAATGGACAGAAAAGAAATACAGATACTAGAAAGGACTTTAAAGAGGTACGGGCCGCCTTGCATGCTCCCAGTAGGCTGCTAATGCATCAAGTACCTGTGCAATAAAAATTCACAGAAGTGTAGTATGAGTACGTAATCAACGTGTACTCAGTGAGTATCCCGCCTAATTCCGAAGGGGTAGAGATGAGATTGTCAACTTTGATAATTACTAATGGTCCAATAATGATATACTAAAACGTGAGGAATTCATGGATTTATATAGCATGCTCTAGTTCACAAGGATGTAAAACAGGTANGAAGTAACATAAACATGCGCATATCATGCCAAGGCGACGACCCGATCCAACAGAAATGTAAACTGTGTACTGCCGAGGGTCGAACGGCTCGATCCAATAGATGCATCTATTTTCCCCGCTCGCGAATCATCCATGCAATGTGGTCAACATAAATTAAACAAATATCCTGCTCGCGGATCATCCATGCGAAGCAGCCAACATAAAGTAGACAAATATCCTGCTCGCGAATCTTCCGTGCGACGCAGGTACACACAGGAATACATGCTCAACCAGTCAAATAAGAACTTATCGGGGAATATTTATTCAAATAAAACCAATTCTCATTTAACAATTTTTATGAATGAAGCTTAACCCCTTTGAAATTCATTTACTAATTTTAATGTGATTTAGGCAGTTCAAACCATAAATGGGTTGACTATAATCCATGTATAACATGCTCTTTGGGTCCTAGACTAC